>JASDQU010011152.1:41930-58943 GCA_032191745.1 Picea mariana | reverse complement strand
AAATTTACATAACTTTCATACACACATAATCACCTATTCAGCTGCAAAAAGTTATTTGTCTTATTCCGCAAGATATCAATCTTCAAGTATGTGTATGTCAAAGACTTCTAAGTGTTTACTTAATTATTTCTTTAGGCAGAGATGGTAGAGGGCCAGGTAGCCTCTGAAACTCATCCTCTCTTTAGAGGTGACATGTCCGATGAATGCCCCTATAGTCTATCTCTGTATAAGAAATCAGAAGTTTTCATGCTTCCAGAGGTCACATTGGAGTGTATAACTCACATATGAAATTATGGAAAATGGATACCTTGCACCCTTAAACAAGTACATTCCATTTTTCAGATCAATACATCTGAAGTGGCGAACGTCTGAGGTAACACGAAGTGTTGACGGTGAAATTATCAGATTTATAGAAAACCTATTTTCTTAGGCGTACATGGGTTGTCTGTGTATAGGGTGCGTACAGTACGCAGGTTGCCTGTGTATAGGGAGCATATGTACGTGTGCTAGTTGTGTACAGGGTGAGGACATGTTGGTAAAGCCATGGAAACTTGAGAAGATGAAGATGCAGAGGTTCTAGATTATGAGATCAAGCTCTCAGGAAGTTCTAAAGTGCTCAGATACATCAGATCCATCCATTGGTTCAAAAAGTATGTCTTATTTCTATGAATAGTTGGATTTTGATATATGCATGAGGAATGGCAATGGAGATTTGAGGATTCCCTCTAGAGAGACTAGTATCTACATGGAATCTTATGCATGAGTCAGATCTACTGAAATACACTTCTGGTATATTCATCATTGATACTTCCTGTTGAGGCACATCTTGTATTTCTTGGCATATGGCTAAGGGTTTTTATGGTACATGGTTGAGATCTTGTATTTGTTGATGTATTGAGAGACTGAATATCAAAAATTGTTTGATGACTAAGATCATGTGAAGGAAAGTATACTTGTTCGTGATTTCACACACATATATGGGACATGATTAGAGAGACATATTTGTATTGAGTAAATGTTATGTATGAGAATGCATGCACAGGGTACAGTTACAGTCTGGATACAATGACAGGTTACAGATCTATGTGAAAGAAGTTACAAAGGGTTAGAAGTTTTCAAGTGAAAGGAAAATCTAGTTCCAGAAGGCATATGCAGGCTGCATAAAAGTTAGGGCCCATACATAAGCAGGTTGCATAACAAATAGGGTGCGTACATACATGAGCTGCAGCGCTACATGTCTCATACCTATTGTATTTTGTATATACATGTTCAGTTCAGGTACAACTTGATTACAGGGAAGTTGTATAGATTGGATATAGGTCAGTGGCACATGTTGATATAGTTGTACAACAATATATCTCACAGTGACAGGTTGTCAGTGGTTCCATCATTCTACTTATACTTCAGGGTGGTTGGACGAAGCAAGGATAGGTGGTTATAGCCAGAGAACATAGGGGGTTGTAGCCATAGAATGAGGGAGTTGGAGCTTCCCTCAGGTTGTAGCCTGAGAAACTAGGGGGTTGGAGCCTCTGTCCAGTTGCAACTGGAAAACAAAGGAAGTTGGTGCTTCCAATGAATGTAATTCTTCAAGACATATAAGAAAAAACATTTTGTGGTTTTCTCCCACTTTGGGTTACCACGTAAAACATTGGTGTACTGTGTATGTGTGTGATTGTTCATTTCTTATTGCTATTTATTGGATAATAATTCTACATTGATATAAAACTTGGATTATTTGGTTAAAAAGGATTATAATTGTGCTATTACTTATTCACCCCCCCTCTCAGTAATCCAACATAAGGGAACTCTAAATGTAAAGAAGAAAGAAATGGATACATAGAGCATAAAGGATAGGCGATATGCAAGTTGGGAGGAGTGCTTTTAAGAATCAAAATAAGTAAAACAAAGAGAGGTTTTAGTTTTTCCTTGGAAAGTGGAAAAAAAAGAAATAATATAATTCTAATTTAGTGTTTGAGCTATGAGCTAAGGATTCAAAATATTGATGGGATTTCTTGAATGGAAAGTTTATGAGTTTGGTTGCTTGAGAAATATGTAACAACAAACCCACAATTCTAGTAGATATGTTAATTATTCCTAATTTCATATTTGTATTTGACTCAAGGTACTAGTTGCAAAGTATCAAATTTTAATTTCAAGTTGATAAACCAAATATGAAATGAATCCTAAAACCATCAAGTGTTGGAATTTGTCATTTAAGTGTAGTATCATGTAGTTGTCTTTTAAAACATAGAGAGAGTAGTCTCTATAGAAGTAGAGCAATATGATATTGCATTCTCTTCTAAGCTGATGTTGATCTTTTAAACCTTCAAGAAATATTGATATATATGGTGGTGTGAAAAGAAGTATAATAGGTAGAGGAGAAAATCAAGGATAATTTAGTACCCTTCACTTATTCCAACTTATATAGGAATGAGGGAAATATTATACCTTAAGAAATCCCTAAAATATCCAACATTGAAAGAAAAAATGCATATGAGGAATTGGGATGTTATTAAGAAGACTAGAACCTAGATGGAAATGAGAGTCCATATGGATAAGAAGCTTTTGGAAAATATCAATACCTTGTTAAATGTTAAAGAATTAGGGTCAAAGGGATCCATTAAGTTGCATGATGCCATAGGGCGTATTCTTACGCAATCCAATTTGGAGCAAGTACAGGAAAACACCAAGTTGAAAAGGAGGATAACATATTTGGAATCTACATTGATTCCTAAACCATTTTTTTATGTAACCATTGGCCCTTAGGACACCATATGAACAATTTGAAGACAATCCCAAGATAATTTCCATAGAAAAATGAGCCCAAGGGTTATTTTAGGGGGTTAGGGAGACAACTGCAACCAAAATTGAAAAAAATTGGATTTGTTGATGGATCTATGGGAATTGATGAGCAAATTCTTTGTCCTTTACACCAAAATTATTTATTTGACCAACTCTTTGAATCAATGATATACCAACTTCTCTAAAAAGAAGATAAAATGATGGCTTAGTGATTTAGTTATTGAGAATTCTCAGATTAATTGATTGATTCAAGAGAAATGCATAGAATTAAACAAATTCCATAATGAAATATTTTCCTTAAGTGTGAAATAGGAGGTCCCAATGGGACCCATGATGGGTTACATCAAGACTTAGGTTGATAAAGCATTGGAAAATATATCTAAGGCCCTATAATATTTATTCAAGAAGACGGTTAGGTTTTAAGAACCTTTCCAATGGCTTTCAAATAAGAAAAAGATCACTTCCAAATTTTCAAGTCTTCCCCAATTTTGTAAGTTTGCTCACTATAACTTCCCCTTCCATATTTTCCTCCTTGTTCTTTTTCATTAGATTATTTTTCCAATTAGTTTGCTTCTTGTTTTCTTCTAGGAATTTCCTATACTATTTTAGGTTGGATTCAATAGATCTGGTATATCATGTTGTTGGGAAGTCCTATTTATTTGAATCATTAGTTTCCAATTGCTTGTATTGAGGGTGACAGAAAGAAATGGTATGTAAGGCATTTGAAGGTCTCACATGGTAACTCCAATTATGGACCACATCCATTTGATTGTTATGGATAAATTTTCTCTAGTCCAAGAGGATCAAGATATTGATTATGTTAGGTATCTAGAGAGGTAGTGGGGGGGGAGGGGGGGTACAGAGGGCCTATAATGATAGTAGTGGAGACCATTTAATGTAAGGTGGACTAGTTCCACTGTATTATTAAATAAGTCCCACTATTGTAGTTATATATAATAAATGGGTAGTTAGATATAATAAATGCAAGATGACTTCTTAGAAGGTTCAACTTCTAGAAGATTCCTTCTCTAGAATATTCTTAGGTGATGGTAGCACCATATAAAGAGGTTCAAACAATGTAATGGGAAATGAATAAAAGTATTGTATTTGAGAGGTATCTCAATAGGAGGATTCTCCCTCAAAGAGGCAAGTGAACAGGAGAGGATCCCTTCCATAATAGGATCCATTGTATGGTGTTTCCCTACCCCAAGGGTTTTGATATAATAAAGTGGTGGTTTTCTATATTGTTTCATATATCTTGTGTCGTGATTGTATTCAGATATATTTGGAACTATTGTGTTATTTTGTATTCAGTTCATTGGTTCTTACAAGTGGTGTCAGAGCACTTTCCTTGGCAGGAAGTGTGAGCAAATATTTTTTTTGCATATTTATTTTTTCGAAAAAAATAAAAATAGGGTCACAACATTCTGGATGATTTTTGTAGGTTTTGGTGAAATTTTTTCAAAAACTGGCTGTAGATATGAGTTCCTCTCAAAAAAACACCCAAGTTAAAAAAACAAAATAGTCTAAAACAAAGTCTGAACAGTCAAGTTATTTGCATTTTAAAATATGCAATTTTCAGGGTTTCTTTTTCGCAGACGTCCGCGTGATTTTTCTAATTTATGTAGCATCTGAGGCTGAATTTTTCAAAACAAATTGCAGATATGAGTTCCTCTCACAATTTCACCCAATTTCAAAAAAACAAATCATCCAAATTGGAGCTCTAGAAGTGAAGATATCGTTGATTTAAAATCATATATTTTTTGGGTTTTTCATGACAGCGGCGGGACTGCAAAGTTCATAACTTTTCATAGGGTGCTCAAATTGTTACCAGATCAATGTCATTGAATAAATTATTTTAAGACCTTTTTTTTGGTATATTTTGTGTGGTGTTTCCAATGGCTATTTCCTCTCAAACCCTCGAAAAAATTCTACATATCATTGAAGCATTCAAAGCCCAATTATATGACACATTGTGTGGCACATTGCATGACATATTGCATGACCTTGCAGATGGACTCAATGATAGTTTTCATAGTATTCAAGATACATTGGATATCATGAAGGAGATATTTATTATGGTGGACATCAGGGATGAATATAATCAAGAAATATATACTTTGTATGATTTTGAGGTTGATTGTGATGATTGGTATATGGATAGTTGTCATTTCTGGGATGACAACTACTTCCATCTTTTATTTGATGACTCTACTCCACCTTATGTAGATCACATCAATGTGACACATCAGGAGCTATTTATGATTACTAGTGTCCAGCCTACATATTCTACAACGGTATTGTTCCTTCCAGATTCATATTTGACCCTTTCCCACTATGTGGATGGATATTCTTATTTGGATCCACATGATAGGTGTTAGTATTCAGAGCATCATTTTCAGTTTCTTATTGGGTGCCGATATATTTCATGTAGAGTTCACATGAGAAAGTGGACATGGGACCCTGGTTTACAATGGCGGTTGGACTACTTCAGCATGGTGGCTTCCATTTCTCAATGGGACCCTGGTTCTCTATTCTACTTCAACACTATGGTCCACACTTATCCATGGGATCCTGGTATATGGTTGTACATCAAGCATTGAGGACAATGCTTTCATAAGGGGGATGGAATGTTAGGTATCTAGAGAGGTAGTTGGGGGGGGGCACAGAGGGCCCATAATGATAATAGTGGAGACCATTCAATGTAAGGTGGACTAGGTCCATTGTATTATTAAATAAGTCCCACTATTGTAGTTAAATATAATAAATGGGTAGTTAGATATAATAAATGTAAGAAGACTTATTAGAAGTTTCTACTGCTAGAAGATTCCTCCTCTAGAATGTTCTTAGGTGATGGTAGAACTATATAAAGAAGTTCAAACAATGTAATGGGAAATGAAGAAAAATATTGTATTTGAGTGGTAGCTCAATAGAAGGATGCCCTCTCGAAGAGGCAAGTGAATAGGAGAGGATCCCTTCCATAATAGGATCCATTGTATGTTGTTTCCCTACCCCAAGGATTTTGATATAATAAAGTGGTGGTTTTCTATATTGTTTCATATATCTTGTGTGGTGATTGTATTCATATATATTTGGCACTATTGTGGTATTTTGTATTCAGGTCATTGGTTCTTAACAAGCTACTATAGTTTTGTGCAACACAAAAGAGATATTGATGGGGGTGGTGAGCATAATATTTAAGGATTGAAATAATAGAATTGGATAGAGGTGGTGAGCATAATATTTAAGGATTGAAATAATAGAATTGGATAGAACCCTAAGAAGGGGAGTCTTTTTCAACTCATTGTCAATGGACAGTTATATGAGGATCCTCTATACGGTATTTACTACCATAATTATTAAGCAAAACATCATAAATTGATATTTTTCTTGGAGATGAATTTCAACATTGTTTTATGGGTATGGGAGGTTATCCTAAACACATATAATTCATATCTTGGGGCTTCAAAAACCATAATAATTTTTGTGGTAGTGGGTTCCTTTCCTAATATTTCCATTGAAGGTTTAATTTCAAGTTTTTCACTATATTCATGCAGGTGGTTTTTGTTGCTACTTGGTTCTCCTCTTTTGGTATTGCAATGCCTAGAATTTCCAAGTGGAGGCATGGAATTAGTTGGAGAACCATGTAACGATAATAGGCTTACCTCGTGAGAGGGGAAAAATCTGTTATTTATATATATACGCCAGACTAGTGATAACTCTCGTTTCCAAACCATCAAATTCACATCCTTCCTTTAGTGTCTTGATGAGGAAGACTACCAGGGTTTGAGGCAAGTATGGGAAGGGGAGAAGAAGGTGATATTTCCATCTCCTTCCAACAGAAAAATGGAACTAATGCAAACTTGTAAACACAAAAATACTATTCTCAAATTAGCAATGTAAATTCAAGTGTGCAGAGGTACTCACCATCCTCTCCCTCGCCCTTAGTCTCGGCATCACTTGATCAAGTGTGTTGGGATGGACTACCATAATTAGTTGTGGCGTAGGGCCTTCTTATCTCCACTGCATGGGGGTTCTCTCCTCCCTCTCGTTGGGCTCGAATGGTGGCTGTATTTTGCAGGTTTTGCACCACTGCACGAGGTTGTCTCCTCCCTCTTGCTCTCCTCCCTCTCAATGGGCTAGAATGGCGGGGTCTCGGGGGGTTTTGCTCTGCAACTAGTAGATGGGAATGGAAGGGTTTTGGGGGTTTCAGTCTGCTAGTAGATGGGTGCGATATCACTAGTGAATGATTCTCTAGTGTTGATGTGTGTGAATGGGTGTGGGCTCATTATGCAATTTGAAATTTGTTTTTTTCTGTTTTGTTTTTTCTGTTTTGTTTTTTTTTTAATGTTTTTAGTATAATTAATATATATCGATCATATATTATTTAATATAATATATATAATTGATATATTTTGGATCTCGACCAAGTTTTGAGGAAATCTTGGTCAGGTTTGACCACGTTTTGGACTTTGAYGCAATGATCGAGGAAGGAGCACCCAGGYGGAGCTAAGATTGTGGATCTCACTTGTTTTGTGGGCTTTGTGTACCCAACAAGGTGTTCATTAAGGTTTTTGTAATAGGTTATGCGATGTCGGCCCATGGGTTTACCCATGTTTAGGCCTCATTGTAAAAGTATAAATAAGTAATAATGTATTGTAGAAAGCAGTCGAGAGAGAAGAAACGATGTAAGAGACTTAGAGAGCGAAGTCTAAGTAGCTAAGTGCAAGTAGTTCTGAGTGATTTGTGCAACATAATGTGTATGTAAGGCTTTGTTCTTGATAAAGGAGTTGAATCTGTGCCTTGACCTAATTTTGGGAAGGAGGATTGGGTTCTCAATGAATAGATCTCTTGTCCTCTGCGAAGCTTGGCTCTGTGGCTTAGTGCACATGAGAAGATGAATGTAAGATATTGGAGACTAATAAACAAGATGAAGCATTTGGTGGATGTAGCCCCACACTGGGGTGAACCACGCATATCTTGTGTCTTCTGGTTGTTTTGTGTTGTGTTGTTTATATTGTGAATCTACTTTTCTTATTATGTATGTTATATAGACTTATAGATGCTTAGTGATTCACCTGTGGTAAGGACAAATGAATGTTAGATATAATATGTGTTGTATGCTAAGTGATTGAAGTACTTAAGTTATTGCGTCGATCTATATTAGGGTTTTTTCTACGATGTTAATAAAACTAATGAACTGGTGCATATCATATTCTAAGTGTTATTAAAGTACTTGAAAAGTGTTGTACTCACAGATTTGTGTCCCAGCCTAGTTATAGAGACTTGAGTCCTGTAACCCCCCCTAACTCTACCTTAGGTGAGACTTCTCCTGCTTCCCAGGTGTTTCCAAAAGGGTCGGTAGTTAGGGTTTTGTTGGTGCATTGTTGAAGCTTTGAACACTGGGTCTGCCCCTGTGCCAACAAATGGTTCCATTGTCGGGACCTGAAACTATGATTGCTGGGAACTGAGGTAAAGAAAAGAGAAGCTTTGTGCGTATATTGGTTGTTGTAGTGCACAATACTCTACTTGACTTGTGAAGCTTTGAGCTAAGAAAGAAACCCGATCTGAAGAAAAGAGGTAAGATCTTAAAAGAGGTAAAGCTTTTTGCTTTGACAAGAGTAAGATAAGCGAAAGTTTTTATTTCGAAAGCATGAATTTAGGCATATTTAATAGATTTTGTCCTAGTCTAAAAGCCAGGGAACCGTTGGAAGAAATACTTGATCTGAATAAATTTGATAGAAATGAAGAAAGATATGTTATTCTTATGCATAGAAAGAATTTTTGGACTAATAAATGGATGCAGGAACCTAGAAAGAACTTTTGCAGATTGCAGGTCCAACACTGTGATCCTAGTGCACAGTACATGAGAAGTTGGGGAACTTACAAGAGAAATAGAGGATTGACACTATGTTATAACTGCAAAAGACCAAGACATCTTTCTAAGGAATGCCCTGGTACATGCCCTATTTGTCTTTGTTGTAAAATTGTCAGTCATGAAGTTGAGGATTGTCCAAGGATAATTGCTAAAGTTGAACAAATGAACATGACACAAGAAAACTATGAAGGAAGTCAAGAGAATAAGATCATGTTAGAGAATCATCAAGAGAATGAGCCAGAAAAATCTCAAACTATATTATCATAGTTGAAAGAAACGACGAATGATCACAAAGATGTCAGTTTACCAGAGATCTTGAAGGAAAAACATCACATAAATGCAAGTAGGAGACTTCGAAATAGACTGTGTCTTGGATGAGGAAACACAAGTGAATATTATGATAGAAGACACTTGGGAATTTTTGGGAAATCTTATTGTGGTACCTTCATTAGGAAGGATAGGCTTGTTCAAGGGAAAGATGATAACCTTATGTGGAAGAGTTACTAATGTACCTGTTAGCATCCATGGAACACCGACTAAAGAGGAATTTGAAGTCATTAAGTTTGTTGAGAACAACGAACCGTTCCCACTTTTGTTAGGAAAGACTTGGATTGAGAAGGATTAGATTAAAAGTAAAGAAGAGGAAGAAGCCACAGAAAATAAGAAACAAGAACTAAGGGATTTCATAGCTAGAAAAATAGATCGACTAATAGAAGAACGAGAAGTTAAGTCGAAGAAACAAAACGCATTAGAATTAGCTGTCGAAGTTGAAAGAATGCAAGAAGGTTTGAAGGACCTATCCATGCAAGAAAGAAGAAAACCCACCTTGGAATTAATAAGAGAAGAGGTATTAACTTTGAACCCTTTGAGAGCACCTCAACAAAGTGAAGTCACTACACTAGGAGAAGATACGAATAAGAATGGAAAGAGAATTACAGAAATAGTTAGAGAGACTCAGATCACAGGAAAGAAGGCAAGGAAGCTCAGTAAGAAGAAATCAAAGTTGGAAAATATACATGAAGTTACATGGAAGACTTCGCAGGAGTCAAGTTTGCAGGATTTGAACCTCGCCGGAACAACAGAACCACGCAAAATGGGACTTCACCCCGGTGAAGCTATATGACCGTTGGAAGCACCCCGACTGTTAGAAAAATGCTCCAGAATGGCTAGGAAACACATTTATGGGCAGATGGACCATGTTTGGGATGTTGATACCGCGCCATAACGGACAGATTCACATTAATGGAAGCATTCCTTCCCATTGGAAGAATCAGTTACGACACTTGCTTATTTAATCCGTCGGAAACTACGTCAGGACCACTTTTTTCTACTCGTGATTATCTGAGACAAGAAGAGAAGTGATTGTGTGTTGAGTCGTGTTATCAGACCTCTCCATCTATTTTTTACTCCACCTGTTTGTTCGCCTAACCCTACCTTCCTATTTAAAATTGAGAATGTCGGGCAAACGCAGTGAGTTAGAGAAGTTTGTCGAGGAGGTTCTTAAGAAGTTTATGGTTGATAAATTTATGTTTGAAGAACTATGAGAATCATCAACTAGGGGACTAGAAGATTCCCCTTTGATTGGGAAACGTTCTGGTTGTACTAACCCCACAACTGAGCAACAGAGTAAGCATCACGGAGATATGTCGAATGTGAAGCAGATCCTATCAATCTTACCAGATTATACCTCGCCTTTGGCTAGCATGGTTAACCATGATAGCATCCCATGGGACTTTGAGTACACTTTGATCACCGCATACATCCCGAAAGGAATACGCGTAGTTGGGAGTCAGTTGGGACAGATCCCATTACTGAAGAATAGTGACTTCAACCTTGGAGATAGATAGAATTATGTGATGCTCACACCTCACAGATACTTGAAGAAGACCACTGGGAAGAAGCCTCGCCTAGTCTTTTGGCCTTGGATTAAGGAGCTTGCACAATCCACTATACTTAATGTGATGAATATTCCCCATTTTGGTCGACACCAGGAGGTTAACGCTTGTGTTCAAATCCTCTTGTCATGATACCATGGTGGATACCTGTGGCTCGACCAACATATTATTGTGGATCTGACACTGATACATCTGATTATAGGATTGAGCATGCAGGGACCCGACCCTCAGCAATTTTACCTAGGGAAGACCTCGGATCACTCCCTAGCCCAGCGTATCAAGGAATCATATGGAGAAGTTGAAAAAGGGAAGCTAGGCTACAAGGTAGCCTCTATCCAAGATGGTGCAATGCATCACACTTTCCAACTCATAGTTGGCAAGTTCGTAAGAAATAATCACCCCACACAGGTCACCGGGTTCATGGTGGACCTCGCAGGAAAGTGCGTGGAGGGAATACAAATGAATTGGATGAGTTACCTCATTAATGAGCTCAAGAAATACTGTCGCGAAGCTCAGTATCAGGGATACGATTTCCACTTTAGCTACCTTCTTGTATTGATTGCATTTTCTGCTTGGAAAATGTCGAAAGGAGCCACCTTCCCAGAGATCGAACCATTAGAGTCATTGGACGCTAGGTTCTCTACCTTGTGGTACACCAACGATCTGTTGAAGCAATGACAGTCAAACATTGTGGTCCATGCCTATTATCAACAATTGAAGGTTTCCATTGAATCCTTTCCATGCATGACACCACATACCTTGCACTAGTACCGACCTTTTGCGAAGTTCCGTGCGGATCATCATTTTATATATATCACTGTGCACAAAGATGAGAGCAAGGAAGAATTGTAATCATATTACAAGATAATAGACGACGACATGGAGTAGATCACGAAGGAGTGGATGGAGGAGTTCCTTGTACCGGTCGATGATGCAAAAATCTCTGACCCTGACATCATAGGAATCCCCTTGGTTACCCAGGTCAAGCATGTTGGACATTCTAGTGCAATGAAGAAGAAGAAAAAGGAGGAAGCCCACAATATAGAGACTGATGAGGAGGACAACGCCTTTGAAGAAATTGGATCTGTCTCACCCACAGGAGGAGGAGGAGGAGAAGACCAAGAAGATGGACAATGAGGAGGGGATGAAGGAGAAAAGCAAGGAGAAGGCGAAGCTACACTGTTGAAATATCCCCCTATTGAAACACCGCAGAAGAGGAAGGCTTCTCCGTAGAAACCTTCGGCAAGAAAGAAGACCCGTGCCAGTAAGCCCCAACTAGAGGCCTTCAAAGTAGTGTTTCCTAGACCTGAGTGACTCAGGATGAGTCATAGGTGAGTGTTGGGGGCCTGTTGCCCCTCGACCAAGTTCTGAGGAAATTTTGGTCAGGTTTGACCACTTTTTGGACTTTGACACAGTGATCGAGGAAGGAGCACTGAGGCGGAGATGAGATCATGGATCTCACTTGTTTTGTGGGATTTGTGGACCCAACAAGGGGTTCATTAGGTTTTTTGTAATGAATTATGGGATGTCGGCCCATGGGTTTACCCATGTTTAGGACTCATTGTAAAAGTTTAAATAAGTAAGAATATATTGTAGAAAGAAGTTGATAGAGAAGAAGCGATGTAAGAGACTTAGAGAGCGAAGTCTAAGTAGATAAGTGCAAGTAGTTATGAGTGATTTTTGCAACATAATGTGTATGTAAGGCTCTGTGCTTTATAAAGGAGTTGGCTTTGTGCCTTGACCTAATTTTGGGAAGGAGGATCAGGTGCTCAGTGCATAGATCTCTTGTCCTCTGCGAAGCTTGGCTCTGTGGTTTAGTGCACAAGAGAAGATGAATGTAAGATATTGGAGACTAATAAAGAAGATGAAGAAGTTGGTGGACGTAGCCCCACACCGGGGTGAACCATGTATATCTTGTGTCTTTTGGTTGCTTTGTGCTATGTTGTTTATATTGTGAATCTACTTTGCATATTATGTATGTTAGATAGACTTATAGATGCTTAGTGCTTCACATGTGGTAAGGAAAAATGAATGTTAGATCTACTTTGTGTTGTATGCTAAGTGGTTGAAGTACTTAAGTTACCATGCCAATCTATCTTAGGGTTTGTTTTGCAATGTTAATAAAGCTAATGAACTGGTGCATATCATATTATAAGTGTTATTAAGGTACTTGTGAAGTTTTGTAATCATATATCTGTGCCCCAGCTTGATTACAGACACCTGAGTCCTGTAACCCCCTCTGCCTCTACCTTGGGTGAGACTTTGCCTGCTTTACAGGTGTTGCCGAAAGGACCGATAGTTAGGGTTTTGTTGGTGCATTGTTGAAGCGTTGAACCTTGGGTATGCCCCTGTGCCAACAATATATATAATAATAATAATAATAATAATAATAATCTATTATTTTCTAAACAAATAGAAACACATCAACAAAAAAATCAAGCCATGCAAAACAAGATTATGTAATTAGAAAGGAAAAAACAACAAGAAAAATTGAACCAAGGGGAAATAATGGTTGGGATAAGTCTGTGCAACCTTAATACAATCAAGGAGTTCCAGCTCCATTGGGTGCTAACAATGTGGTTGACCATGAAATTTTACCATGGTGCAATCCTTGTGGCCTACCATATGATCAAAATACTTGCATGGTATCCAAAGAAGTTTTTCAACAAATTAGTGAGATTAACAAGGATGGACCTAGTGACTTAAACAACTATGTGGTTGAGTTGCCTTACATGATCAATATTGTTTCCAACACTCCTAATGAAAAAGTGATAGGAGTGAATGGAAAGGGTCTAGATTTAGCTACCATTGCTAGATATTTAGCACCCAAACCATCCCAAGAAGAGATAAGAAGGAGGATATCAGAGAAGGATTGGGTCACATATCAATGAAGGGGTGTCATTAATGTCCAAATTGGATATGGGATCCATGACTAGGTTATTTATGAACCAATAATTAGTATTAATGTCTAACCAATTTCAAGGGAGAGAAATAATGACTTTATGTCCTAAATGAAGAGTCTCGAGTCAAGCACCAAAAAGAAAAACCATGAAGATTCTCAAGTTATGTCATTGAAATCATCCTTGAACCATGACACATGACCTTCATAGGGTATRTTTTGCATACTATAGGGATATTAGTTCCATGATTAAACCACAACAAAGGACCTAAAAAAGAACATGTCTCAGTTCCACACATGGCATAGTTATTGGTCGATACATCATGGTTAGGGTTTTGTAGCACTTGAGTGGGATAYAAGGGCCATAAATGTCACTTATTAGGCTCAATCATCATGAATAACACCTAGAAACCACAACACAATCMCTCTCTAGGGGGTCCTTAGCATTAGAGTTGGATAACTAGGACACCATTAGGAGGTTTTTTGCAGTAAGGATGGGTAGAGAGGCCTTAACTAACACATCACTCATTTGTAAGGCTTACTTGAAGTCATAMAAGTAGGATACAAGTGCCATGAGTAGGTTTTATTCCCTAGAAATGGGTCTTAACAGCTAAAAATGGTTAAGGGGGTAGTAAAGGACTTAAGCCATAATTGAACCTTCTCAAGCTCATGTGCCATGAACAATGCCTAAAAACCATGACACAAGTTGTCACTTCAATGTCTTTGGCCTAATATTTGGACATGAGTGCCATTTATATGTTTTTCATACTACGTATGGGTCTTGGGGCCTTGACCATGGTTGTGGTAGGGAAACAAGCCTCAATCCCTTAACCATGGTCAACGGAGGGAAACAATTCACCTCCAAGTGGAATTTGGGCACCATGAATAAGTTAGTTTTGAACCAAGAATGGGTCTCGAGGCCTAACCAAACTCAATATGGGAGGGAAACAAGGGATGTGTTCCCTAAGTGAAAATTCTTAGGATTAAATTCTATGAACAACAACTACAACAGACAAAACCTCTCAGGATATAGTGTTGGACGAGTCCTTGAGCCATCACATAAGACCCTTGTAGGTTATTTTTGGACTATTTGAGGGATACAAGTACCATGATTAAACCAAAACGTATTCCCTAAATAAAAATTTGTCATACCCCCCATTAGGAATGGTTCTCAGGGGTGTCGTTGGTGTTCTTTAGAATCCAAAGCAGGATATGGTTCCATGAGTAGGTTTTGTACAATAGAAATAGGTCTTGAGGGATTAACATGGTAAAGGGAGAAAGAAGGGTCTTAAGCCCTAACTGAACCTTCTTGAGCTCAAATTCCATGGTTAGGGGAGGAAAAAACTTGTACCTTATTCCCTAAACATCACTTCTTAGGATCAATCACCATGAAAAACACCTGCAAACCATAACACAAGCCCTATCTAAGGGGTTTTTAGCACCGGAGTTGGATATGGACTCCATTAGGATGTTTTGTGCACTGAGTATATATCATAGGATCTTAGTGTCCCTCAAACTAAAATGAATCATCAATAACTCATAGTGTCCCTCAAATTTGTGAATAATTTGAAATTTAATATATGATTCACTTATGAATTAATGCCATAGGGAAAGTCATCAAAGTAAAATAATAACATAGAGGTGTTGAATTAGTTGATAAAAAAATAGTCTTCTCTGAGGTGTTGAATTCATATAGCATCATGTGTCCTTCAATGCTAACCAATCAAGTCTATGCTCTATTTCCTCTTTCAACAATCCCATTGAAGGTGGGTGCCTTCTACTTTCTCAACTCATATCTCAACTTTTGACAATTAAGTGATTCTTCTTCGTTAGGGTTATCATCTATTGATGGTCTCTTTCCCTATTTATTGAACTTGGCTCCTAGGAATTCAAGCATTCCTTTGATTTCTCAAATATATGAATACTATTCATCCACTTGACTATTTAATAATTAAATTTCTAATGATAAGGACTATCTAAAAAGGTCATGGCCTCTAAGAATTTATCATCATTAGGAAAGATCATGGTCGAAGAAGTGGGACACAGACAATGAATATAAAGAGTGGGTGTGTGAGTGATATTTGAATCTAGAAACCCTCCCATATCATCAAGGCATACAAATAGTCTATCCATGTCAAATTTCAGTGCATACTGAAACATTTTGAAAAAATTTCAAAATTAGTGAAAATTCACACGTCAATGTTGCCCATCATGTACTCTAACCCTAGTACAATGTCTTTTAATAGTTGTTTCCTTTAAAATTTGACCGAGAAAATTAAAATGAAATGAGGACGAGATGGGTTGATATATAGAGTGGGTGTGTGAGTGATCTTTGAGTCTGGAAACCCTCCCATATCATCAAGGCATGTGAATAGCCCATCCATGTCAAATTTCAATGCATACATAAACATTTTGAAATAATTTCAAGGTTGGCCCCATTCATAGGTTACTATTTCCCATCATGTACTCTATCCCTAGTACAATGTATTTTAGTTGTTTCCTTTAAAATATGATCGAGATGCACGTCCCCACATCTAGTACTGCAAGGGCATGCAATAAAGTTGATAAAGAAGTACTTGATTAATCACACAATCTTCAAGTTATTTTATGTCTTTGTTTTTTTCTCTCATCTAAGTACTATTTTTCTCCATAAAGAATATTAGTATGAAATCATTATTTAAATATGAAATCTCATCTATCGCCTTCTTCTTGCCACATCCAAAAATCATGGGCCTGATTGGCATGGTGTTGGTTTTGAATGATACAGACGATGAATATAAAGAGTGGGTGTGTGAGTGATATTTGATTCTGGAAACCCTCCCATATTGTCAAGGCATGTGAATAGTGTAAATGTGTTGAAACTTCATAGAATAGATCTAGCTAAACAATAATACACACATTTGCAGAGAGAATTGGAGAAAGAAGAAGAAGGAGAGAAAGAATGAAACAATTCTAATTAACCATATTCCACAATCAAAGATTGAATAATTTACAATAGATATAGGATACATGAGTAAATAATGAGACATAGTAGTGGTCTAGAGGGATCTGGACACACACCAACAGTTACGAGAGTGAACTGCCACCTAGTCTAGTCTCTCAGGTAGTTACAGGAGTGAACTGCCACCTAGTTGAGTTAACTAGTCAACTAGTCTTCACTTAACTGAATGAACAAAGAGTAGTAAGGAGTTAACTTAGGAAATCAATGGTAATGCGCCAGTCTGGTGATGATCCCAAGGCAAGTGCACATTATCATGGTGATAATCCCAATGTTTCATGGTGACAAAATTAATGCAGCATCTAAACTCAACTCAACTAGTCAAACTGAAGTGTCAACTAAAATAGAATATTGTCCAAGTGGAATATTCTCCCCTAAATATAAGAGACTATATAATGACTAATTATGACTAATAAACAAGGAAAAACCTTAGGAAAAATAAATCCTAGGTGTGTGTGAAGTAACTCCAACACCCCCCTTGAACATCACTATGGTGAAAATAAATAATGGGTCACGGCAACAAGGCCATGTTAGGTACCCA
>JASDQU010011152.1:16505-33896 GCA_032191745.1 Picea mariana | reverse complement strand
GTGTGTGTGTGTGTGTGTGTGTGTGTGTGTGTATAGATAATTACTATGGGACGATATTCATTTGATCCCCCGTCCATGTGTCCATATTTTCTACAATGTTTTTTAGTTGTTTCTATTAAAACTCTTTTGGGACGTCTAGTACAACAATTTTTGCAAGGGAAATAACGTTTACTGTCACCCTTTTCACCCTATTTAATTTTTTTCCCACCTCTAACGATTTTTGACATTCTTCCCCACAGACATATTCTGATAAAAAAAAAAAAAAAACTTGTCTTTATTATATAAAACTTGTTGCAACATCCGTAAAATGCAACATATTTATAGATTTTATAACGTCTCAATTCCGAAGATATTTGACCAAGTCAAAGTTGACTTGGTCAAATAGTGGGTGATCGTTAGGGTGGGGAAAACCTAGTGTCCACAACGTCGCAAGTGCGACGAATATTTGACCAACGTTGCAAGTGAGATAAAAATTTGGCGTCGTTGCAAGAGATACGTCCTCTGAACGTTGTCGCAAGAGTGACATTTTTAGTAGTAAATTGCATGAGCGATGTTATCATGTAGTATGGAGAAAAAAAATTCCTCTATTTTTTGACAGTATGGCCAATTTTGTCCATAACGTTGCAAATATAACGTCGCAATTTTTCCAATATGTACTAGTGGTTGTTGGCACAATTTGGTATATGTTTATAGTGGTATATCTCACAGGGATAGTGTGGTAGTGGTTTCAACATTTGACACTTATATTTCATGGCGGTTGGACGGGAAAATGATAGGTGGTTATAGACACCTTTCAGTTGTAGCTGGATAACATAGGGGGTTGTAGCCTCCTTCTGGTTGTAGCCATAGAATTGGGGAGTTGGAGCTTCCCTTAAGTTGTAGTATGAAAATATAGGGGGTTGGAGCCTCCTTCCAGTTGCAGCTAGAGAAAAAAGGAAGTTGGTGCTTCCAATGAATGTAATTATTAAATACATATAAGAAAAAACATTATGTGGTTTTCTCCCGCATTGGGTTTCCACGTAAAAATATTGGTGTATTGTGTATGTGTATGATTGCTCATTTTTCATGGTTCATTTATTCTGCACTTATTGAATGATAATGGTAAATTGATCATAAAGATAAACAACACTTGTATATTGTGGTTAACATGATTAAAAATCTATATTACTTATTCACCCCCCTCTCAGTAATCCAACAATGTTATTGTAATATTTTATCATCATTGGAAATGTTTTATAATATTTTATCATCATTGGAAATGTTTTATGCCATAAAAGTAATGCCCATCACAATTTTGGGAATGAGATCGTTATTTTCTACTTTTTGCACCATAAAGTGAGTGTCCCTCCCAATTTTGGTTGGAATTGAAATAAACCCTAATAGTGGATAATTTAAGAATAAGTGACACTTTGAATGGACCTCATCATCTCCTTTAATTCTATTGAAATGATATCATCATTTTTGGAATTTTACACCATAAATAAAATGGCCATCCCAATTTAACATGTATATGATTAAAAATTAAATACATCATAACATAAAATGAAAATCAACCAATCTTTCAAATTTAGTGTTTCAACTTTCTAATGATAATTACTAGAAATGATTTTTATTATTAAAGTGTAAATTCAGTATAATGCATGTGTATTTTTTAATACATGTTTTTTTTAACATATAAGGAACATGTATGTGTTCCTTCTATCATCAGATAAAAGTTGAATTTGCCTAAATTTTCTCATTGTTGCACTTCATTCTTCACATCCATCCCTTGCTCCACATTGTTAAGGAAAAACATGACTATGATTTAGAGATTGCACTTCCCTGGGGCTGTGAAGTTCCAAATTCATCAATGGATTCAATCTCATTGTCAGTATTAGGATTAAAATGGTTCAAGTTAGGTAGAAAAAACTCATTTTTTATTCTAGATGTTGTACATTCTTGGATTCGCATACTATTAGGCTTGTCCTTGGATGAAATTGCAAAGAATCGGGGCTCATATTTACATACTCATTCCTACATGTGTTAGCATTCAAAGCCTTTGATTACCTTAGGATTTTATACTTCTTGATCTTGTATTTTATGTGCACATATCTTATCATGATAGTGGCCATGGGTTTGAATTTTGAACTCCGAATTCAATTTTTGTTATATATTCCATGGCTTCCATACAAATTAACCTTGCCTATTGGGTATTAAGAAGTATGTTATGTGTTATTTGGAAAAAAATTATTTATATTGGATAAGAATGTATATATGGATTATGATGGTGGGAAAAGTTTATGTGAACAATTCGACTTTAGTTATTTTTGGCCTAAGCTATGACTATTCTTTAAGTCTTATTTATAATGCAGTGAAGAATTTATGTTATATTTGAACCTTACTGACATTGCTAAATGGTGTGGTGCATTTTTATTTTAGATTTATAATGATTATTCACATCCATTAAGGTCATTGTGGAAATATAGAATTATATTATTTTTAATTAAGTTCATATATCCTTCTTCTTTGATTTGATTTGATTTGCTGTAAAACAAGGTCGTTGAAGTAAAATCCCTTTTTAATGTAATTACCAAAATCCATTTGTATATCATTTTCATTAGTGGTGTAGCAGTAGGTCACTATAGCAATAAGGATTGTGATTTTTGTGATTATTATGAACCCAAATTGAGTTTGACGAGAAAATATTTCAACATAGATACCTTAGTAATCATCATCATAATCATTCATCAACATAAAATAAAAGAACACTTCAATAAATTGATGCAAATCCCCCTCTTCCTCTCAGGGATGTGCAACCTCCCGGTCAAGGATCGTTCAATCACTTGAGTCGAATCGACTCTTCGGGCCCTTGCTGGAACCCAAATCAATTTTCATAGGTCCCCTTTCTTCAAAGTGCAGGTTTTTCCAATCCCACGGGATCTTTCCTGGCCCCTTTGAAGAATTTGAACAATAGGCGCTAGCTCTCTATGTTAGGCCCCTTACTCCATATGACCTCAGGCTGAGACCCAGGGCTAACCTCAAAAGGTGCTTATTCTGACCTATGGTCTTCAGGTACAATCCTATGAAACCATAGAAACAGGATCAACAGTCATTGTTCCTCACTGATATCTATGGCTTAGTCTCTTCCTTCGGTAATTTGGGCTTCGGTCGAATCTACATGCACACTCCACAAACCCTCCAAAGTGGATTTCTAATAGAGTAAACCTCCATCCTCCATGTGTCCCCTTGCAAATAAATGGTCCACGCTCTCCTTTAAGATCAATGTCCCACAACAAATTTGGGCTCCGACACTTCGGGAAATTCAAAACAACCACCACGTGAATCCTCCGGAGTGTACGACCTCCAAAGTGAGGGATCCTATGAAACTTTTCCCCCTGATCCAATGGTTCAGATAAACTATGGTGATCCAACCTTCGGTAGTTATCCACCCTTATACACCTTGGATCTTCTAGAGTACTATTTCTCTGAATTCCACGATATGCTGACACGTGTCCTTTGCAACGAATGGACCAGATGAACTCCCGGGCTCCAGCCTTCAAGAGTTCTTGCTCCAACCAACTTTGATTTCCTCTCGGAGTAAATTTTCTCCAAAGTGGAAGATCTAATGCCACGCTTCCTTTTCCAATGGACGACTGGGATGATTTCGGGACTTCGGACTTCGGGAATCCTCATGCCTTCCCACTTCAATTCTTCCGCAGTGACTATTCTCTGGAGAGCAGGATCTAATGACACCTGTCCTCACCAATGGACGAACCAGATCTTATTCAGCTCCCAAAACTTTGGGATTTATTCACCCATATTGATCCAGGTGGATATCGATGGCCACCCACCTTTTCCAACTCGCTCAAAACAATTTTATGGCAATTTTGGAAATTTACTATTTTTAGCAGATTTTAACTTCTGGGGCCATTTTGAGGACCTAAATAAAGGTTTTTTGGGATATAGTTTCTCAATCATAGGATAAGTCTCTAATTGAGACCCCGAAATGAATCTCCTTGACGATAAATTTCCAACAGGTTATCGTGCACCTAAAGCGGAGATCATATGCAAAAGTTACGACCCTGGGAAGTTGATGTACTAACTTACCCAAATGGGGCCCACATGAATTTTGGCGCTTCATCTCCTAGGGTTAGGTTTTTGGATGTCTAGGGTTTTTGTCATTCCTGTTTATTGTAAAAATTCCTTCAGAGCCTCATTGTAATCATCTTCTTGCAAATGAGCGCAACCGTCACATCTCTTCTCAAAGATAAGTCACCACCATTCCAGTGAGCTTGTTTTCTGCTGCATTTTACAGTTTCAACTTATGTCCTTATTGAATAGAAAACTAATTTTATTGTATCTTTGTTATTCTATGTTAATAATCTTTTAATAATTTGTATTCATTTCGTTCTGCTCATAAAAATTGGATCAGTGGTATCAGAGCAGTCTACTCCTTGTCATCTTAATGCATGTCCCCAACGACGTCAGGGTACAAAGAATTGGGTCTCAAGCTTGTTTCTCTTGAGGACAAAATCTCTCGCACTCCCAAGCGACTTCTCATGGAAAGAGAAAAGAAATATGATGGTATAGGATATCCTTTCAAAATGTTGCCTGAGGAATCCCTCACACAACAGAGGAACGATATGATGGATAGTTTCGCGCAAATCCTTCGGCGGATACCAACAGGTGATGCATCTTCCTTGAGTGGAGGCACCGATCCCTTCAAGGTACAAATAAACTTCGATATTCCTATATTTGAAGGTCAGGTAGACAAAGATGTTGTATACAAGTGGTTGAATCTACTAGAAGGGTATTTTTTTGTCCATAACTTTTCGAATAGAGAAAAGATTACTTTTGCACTCCTCAAAGTCATTCCCCATGTCAAGATTGGTGGAAAACTTTTTGTGAGCAAAAGGAAACAAAGGAACCCTCATTATTTATAGTTGTGACCACTTGGGAATCCTTCATGGATGCTATTAAGGAACAATACTACCCTGTCGGAAGTTATGATGACTTGTATACCAAATGGACCACACTGCGGCAAGAAATAGACCAAGTAGTGCCAGAGTTCACAAATATCTTCCATAAATTGCGCACCAAGCTGGGTATCAAAGATTTGGAGCGACATCTGGTGCTCAAGTATCGCGGTTCTCTGACTGTGTATCGCGGAATTATTATGACCAAGTTTCACTGCTTTGTCATTTGTTGGTAGAACTGTTGGTGTTGTTTATCCATCTACAATTGATTGAAAAATTTCAAATCCTTGTGCCTGTATATATGTTTTCATCCTTATGCTCCAAAATGCATACTTATGTCCATTGAACTATGGTATTCCATTTTTATACAAGTTGTTGCTCTCCATGATCTACCTTTCAATGGTTAAATTGATTTTTGAAGGAACCTACTCTAATACCAATTGTTGGATTACTAAGAGGGGGGGTGAATCAATAATAGATAAATGTAATCCTTCTCCACCTTCCACACCATTAGGTGGGAGCCATGACACACACCCACAAGAAGCGGCCACATAGGTAGGCTCTGGAGGTGGTGACAAAGATGAGGCTGATGTTTTGGCCAACTATATGGTTTCTTTTCCTAAAGAAAAACGTGTGACCATCACAGGGACCCTTAAGGGCACATTTATGGTCAACGAGGAAGGGCTTCCATTAAATTAATTTAAATTCCCAGGTGATTTTTAAAATTTTAATTGTTTCATGTTCTCTATGTAGACAAATATAAATCATCTAAATTGATTTTTTTAAATTAATAATCATATATAATATTTTTGCATGTAGGGAACAACGATTTTTATAGGTCCTTGGAGAACAAGTCATTGCTGATTTTTTGTCCCATCATACGAGAGAGGTGGAATTCCTAGAATTCCAACCTCAAAAAAGAATTGATGGATTATATTGAAATCCTTTTTGGTGTAGACACATTTAATAAGACCTTGACCACATTCGTAGTTGAAAAATATTTAAAATATACACAAGAAACATATAATAAGCACTTGAGAAAAAAAATATAGGTACAAGCATCCTCTGATGATTCCAGAGAGGGAGTGGAAGGCCCTCATTGAGGACGCAAAAGATAAGAAATTGAAAGATGAAGGAAAAACATCCTCTGGTTCCAGAATGTAAATTACAATTTCAATTCAATACCTTCAATTTTTTTTAGATCTAAATAAAAGTGTGGTATATATTAACATACTTGAAACTTTTGATGATAGGTTGACTGACACTTCAAAGGAAACAAAAGCAAGACTTTTGAAATGTGGCCAACACAGGCTAGGCCAGGGCGGATACTTGAAGTTGCAGTCACGAATTATAAGTACCCAAATATCTTATTTGTATCGCCTTCAAAATTTTAGGTAATTTCAACCAATAACATTAAAAATACATACTATTATGCTATGTAGGGAGATGAGTTGGGTACTGAAACCATGGAGGAAGACTTCCAACTTGGTTACAAGTACAACTATAAAGCTGTAGTTGAACACCAGAAAATATTGGGGCAGTTACCAAGAACCACTTTGTAGGATAAGGTAATTAAAATTCAATCCACATTAACCTTTATTATTAATATAATACAGTCATGTTTGATATCATTGATAAATTTGATGTGTTACAACTTTGTTTTAATCAGGGGAGAAACATTGTCAACCAACCCACTAGTATTGGAGAGCAGTGTGTTGATAGCTGTTTGCAACCAGAAGATGGTTCTCCCGTGAAGACCCACTCCATTGGGGTGCATTCCCATGATGGTGCTATGACCGAGACACATGATGGTAATATGGTTGTATTTTAATCATATACTTAATCATTTCATAGTTATACATTTTGTACTTCTATTTTTTTTTACTTATACATTTATGATTGTCCTTATAAATTTTATGGTCTCAATGGAAGAGAATGTTGTACTTGAGGGTTGTACAAATGAAGAGGAGCACGTGGGGGAAACCATTCCAACGGTGCCAACCAGTGCACTAGGTAAATAATGACATTGTAGGTGTTTTTTTTAATATTACTGAACTAGTTCAATGATATTTAAAATCTGGCCATCTAAATTATATATTTTTTCTTTTGTAGGTGATGCCTCATCAAAGTGGCCTCCATTACCCTGTGAGTACCCTATGACTAGGTGTGCACTGCGTGAGAGGATGCAATCACAATCAGATTTTGAAGAACACCCAGAGAACAAAGACATAGATATTGATGAAATGCTTAGGGACTATAGAGCTAAGAAGAAGAGGCCGGCTAAAAGTACTAAATGACGGTACATGAATATTTTAATAACTATTTAATATTAAATCTGTTTTCTATGAAATGTTTTTTTTTACTTGTTGGGTCGCCAAAATGCCATTCTTTTAGCAATCTTTTAGTTCACTTTTCACCATAGTCCGCTTTCCCACAACCTTACATTAAGACCATTTTCATGATTACATATGAGTTTAGACCTATTATTTTCCAAAGCATTCATTTTAGTATTTTGAGTGATTTTTTGATTAAATATTGGAAAAATAACATGTTTTCACTTATATATCAAAGTAGGATGAGTTGTATGATGTTTACAGGTGCATTTTAATACTCCAAACAAGTCATATGATGGAATAGAATAAAGCCTCTTTTCACATCAATTTTCATTCTCTATCTTTTAGATGTAAAGTGCTTTAGTGTAATGTATGATGTTATGGAATAATTGTTACTTTTCTCTTAGGAGAATTGAGCTCACTCCAAATGGATCAAGGAAACATTTTATTTCATTGTAAACAATTGTGAATATTGGTATGTATATATGTTTGTTTTTGCTGTAAATATTTCAATAGATTTATATGCTGGGTATTAGGGAATTGAGAGTGATGTGAGGGGGGGGGGAGAGGGGACATAAGAGCTTCCACCTTCATGTGGTTGGATCTGTTCTATAGAGAATAATTTATTGGATCCCTTAAATATTGGAGCAAACCTCCATTGATCCAATAGAGAAACAACAAAGTCAATGTTGACTTCGTTGCTGCTACTTCAAATCAAGGGAGGCAGTTTGATCAAATATTAGACGCGTGGCTCTAATAAATTATTCTTGAAACCAAGAGGATATTATTCAGGTATGCTCTGACACTCTCATAGAAATGCATATTAGAGTAAATAATGCGCTACAAATATGACTTGTATTGATTTTATAGATATTTATGGAGGTTGAATGATTTTGTGTAAGTTTTAAACCTGTGAAGTAAAGCAATACATATAGATTCTTAAGCAAAAATTTTTTTAATCAATGGCTCATACACAGAGTACACAGAGATTTTATACTGGAAACCCTCAACCAAGAAAACCTTTCTTATATTCATTCTCAAATTTCACCATTCACCATACAATATATACAATGTTTTTAGGTATTCCGTAGATACCAAAACCCTAATCCCTTAACCCGAGATTAATTTAGTAAATTGCTAAAAATAGCAAAATCCGCTAAAAATAGAAAAAACTACTAAAAATAGCAAAAACCACCCAAAATAAAATTTTGGGGCGTTTCCCCAAACCCTGTTAGCCCTGGGATAATGCCCGCTGCCAAACGTTGTGCGTAACCAGGGGGGGGAATACCTACCCCCCCTGGGACCCCCTTAGGAAAGCGCTCGATGCACACTGTAGCGCACCTTTTCTGGCTACCAAGGCTTAAACACTCTTAAAAGAAATCTATAACACCACTTTGTACATAACTCATACAAGTATTATATAATCCACATGCATTTAAAACAAGTTAAACACATTCAAGCTCAGAGTAAAACACATTATTTACTGCTATAATTAACAATCAATAACGTTTCATATTAATTCATATACACAGCGGAAATCATGATAACATAAGAAGCAGAGTCATGCAAAACATGAATAAAGCATAATCAGATACTTATCTTTTAACAGTGGTAGAATCCACCAACCAAGTGCAGGCCTTCCATGAACCTCCCAGCCTTAGACAACACAGCTCATCAGCTCAGCTGTGGGTCACCCCCGAGCTGGGACTAAGATCCACCCCAAGGCAAGGAATCCTAGGCTAGGCTGAGGTTACAGGGAAAACAACACAAAAAATCTGGAAGGATTCTTCCCAAGATGCCATCTTACGCCCACTACTACCAGTCTCTCATTCCCCCACATGCCTGTTCTACCCGGCAGTATACACCTTCACAAGCACAGTCCATCGGTGCTAACCTACCACTCTGGGTCTCAGCAACAGGCCAAATCAGGAAGTCTCAAAGCCCGAAGCTAGTGCTGTACACTCTCTGTAAGAAACCTCTTCCAACAACAACCACCTCCCTCACCTAGAGAGAGATCACACACAGGCTCAATCACAACTCGCACTGTCCATCAAGACACGCGCAGTCCAGCTCTGCGTGGTCACCATAGCCAATTGGAAATACAAACAAAGCCTCTCAAACATGCTCAACAATGGCTCGAGGCCTCACAGTGATGGTTCACGGGAATGCATGATGAGTAATTCCTATAGGGGTCGACACAGACTCCACGACTCAGAACGGAGGTGAAACCATCTCTTAAAAAAAAAACACAGGCTTCTCGACTCACAGAATAGAGGTGTACATGGATTTACAGAGACAAACACAGGCTTTCCAACTAGTTCAACAATGGTGGAATGGTTTAGGGTCAAGGCTTCGGGACAGAGCCTCCACGCACGGGTTCGATCAGTCAGACAGAGGATGTACACAGACTATGAAAGTCAACATGAGATTTTTGACTCTCAGGAACGCACGAGGATTTCTCTGCAGGGGTCAAGTCGATCGTACTATCCAAGGCTCCGTACGCATTCAGGCAAAAGGGTAGAATGGAGGAGGAACCCTTCTCATGACTCATCCTGGCCGTCTTATTCGCATGCTCCAGGGTTGACATTTGTCACCCATGGAATTTCATGCGTTCAACCAGCACACATCACCCTTGTATGTCCTCCCCTTGCCAGAAACTTAGGATAAAACATAAAATGCACATGTCTTTTTGGAATAATATTAAAATATTATTCCCAAGGCTTAAGACCCCTAGGCTTATCCCCTAGGCTCAACACTTAGCCCCTTTCCCACCTTCCAGCCCCTAATTCCTTGCCCTCTCTATGGATTCTTAGTCCCCCTTCACTCATTCATCGTGGTTGGTCTACCCATGGCAGTGTTAATATTTTATTAATGTGTTGCATACATTCAAGTACAAAATCAGGCCCTTGGCCTCCAATCCTTAGTCTCCCTGGCCTAACAAACACATAAGCCATCAGCTTATAAAAAATTGGCTCACCAGCCTATAAAACATAATTACAATTTCTTTTAGAACATGGTTTGCAACGGGGCTCGGCCTTGGGGACACTACAATCCCCCTCCCCTCATTTTTTCACTGTCCTCAGTGCAACTTACACTGTCTCTGCAAGCCTTTCAAAATTTTCAAAAAGATGTGGGTACTCTGCCCGCATAACCTCTTCATGCTCCCATGTCACGTCCTCAGGACCGTACCAGGTCCACTGGACCTTTACAAGCTCTATGGCTTGATTCCAGAGCTGTTTGTTTTTCTTGTCCAATATGCGCACATGATGCACTTGCAGGACACCTTCTAGTTCCACCTGAACCACATTCTAGTTGATAACATGATTAGCATCAGGTACATATTTCTTAAGCAGTGAAACATGAAACACATTATGTATAGTCATAGATGCAGGTAATGCAAGCATGTATGCAACTGGCCCAATCCTTTCTAGGATCTCAAATGGCCCACAAAATCTTGCTGCCAATTTGGTGCAACTTCCCAACCTTNTTTCACTTTGAGGAAAACATGGTCACTCAATTTGAATTCTCTGTGGGTTCTATTACTATCAGCGTAACTTTTCTGCCTATCCTGGGCAGCTTTCAGATTTCGTTCAATTTTTATCATTTGATCTTCCATCTCTTTGAGAAGCTCAGGCCCAACTATTGCTCTGTCAGCTGGATTATCCCAGCTCATTGGAGTGTTGCACTTTCTTCCATAAAGTGCTTCGAATGGGCTCATCTTCAACGATTCATGATACCCATTATTGTAGGCGAATTCTACCAAATGCAAGTAGTCTTCCCACCTTGATGGTTTATCCATCACATACATTCTCAGTATGTCTTCTATTACCCTGTTCACCCTCTCTGTCTGACCATCAGACTCAGGATGATACGCTGTACTAAAGTTCAGATTCGTTTCGAATCCTTTGAACAGTCCTTTCCAAAAATTTGAAGTGAATTTCGGGTCCCTATCAGACACAATTGTCTTAGGAATTCTGTGCAAGCGTGCAACTTCTTTTAAAAAGATATCAACAACATATGCTACCTTGTGAGTGGTTTTTAGTGGAATGAAATGGGTGGCTTTAGTAAGCTTGTCCACCACCACCATGATTGAATCATGCTACTTGCTTGTTCTGTGCAATCCTGTGATAAAATCCATTGTTACCACATCCCATTTCCATTTAGGAACGGGTAAAGGCTGCAACAACCCTGCTGGGTGCCTGTGCTCAACCTTAACCTTCTGGCACTCCATAGATATGACAATGTATTTAGTGATTTCTTTCTTCATACTCGGCCAAAAATAATGGCTTTTGACTGCTGCCATAGTCTTTTGATATCCAGGATGTCCAGCATAAGCCACGTTATGCATTTCTTTTAGAATTGCCATCTTCAATTCTTGGACATTGCGTACATACACTCTGTTTTTATACAGAAGTAAGCCATCAGTTCCCAAGGTGTAACTTTCCTTGGTCTGTGGTCTCTCACGCTGCTGTAGATTTGCTACTAAACCTCTCTATTGCAAATCAACATTTGCAGCTTCCAAAATTATGTCTTTAATCTCAGTCCTGTACATGCTAATGGTTGTAGCATGTAACTCGTGCACTTTTCTGCTGAGTGCATCGACCACCTTATTTTCTTTCCCTTTGATATGCTTGATATCAAAGTCATATTCGCACAGAAACTCTAGCCATCTGATTTGCTTGGCATTTAAAGTTGGCTGATCAAATAAATACTTTAGACCGTTATGGTCTGTTCTCAACTTGAATCTCTTGCCCATGAGGTAGTGTCTCCATTTCCTCAAGGCGTGGATGATTGCTACTAGCTCTAAATCATGAGTGGCATAATTCCTCTCATGCTCCTTCAATTTTCGAGACTCATAACAAACTACAAATCCCTCTTGGCTGAGAACTCCTCCCAACCCTTCCTTACACGCATCCATGCACACTATGTAATCCTTATTTTGATCTATAATCTTCAGGATTGGAGCACTAGTTAGCAGCTGTTTCAATTGCTGGAAGTTGCTCTCACATTCTTCAGTCCACTGGAACTTCTTCTCCTTCCTTTGCAAGAAAGTGATAGAATGAGCTATCTTTAAGAATCCGGCTATAAACCTCCTATAGTAGCCTACCAGACCCATAAAAGATCTAACTTCTGCCACATTCCTTGGCACTGGCCATTCTCAAATGGCCTCTACCTTTTCAGGATCCATGGCGATCCCTTCTTTAGATATAATGTGTCCCAAGTAATGAATCTGCCTTTGATAAAATGAGCACTTGCTCAGTTTTGCGTACAACTGGTGTTCTCTCAACACCTGCAACACCATTCTCAGGTGTTGCTCATGTTCTTCCTCTGTCTTGGAATACACCAAGATATCGTCCAGGAAGACTATGACAAACTTGTCCAAATAATCTCTGAACACTCCATTCATTAAGCACATGAAAACAACAGGCGCGTTTGACGATCCAAACGACACCATTGTGAACTCATAATGACCGTACCTTGTTCTAAAGGTGGTCTTGCTGATGTCCTCATCATTTATTCTCACTTGGTGATATCTAGATCTAAGATCTATTTTTGAAAATATTTTCGCATCCTTCAACTGATCAAAAAGATCATCGATCCTTGGCAGAGGATACTTGTTCTTGACAATTACCTTATTCAAATGCCGAAAATCAATGCATAGTCTCAATGTCCCATCTTTCTTCTTCAAGAATAGGACTGGGGCACCCCACGGTGACATGCTGGGGAGAATGTATCCCTTCTTTAGTAGCTCTTCGAGCTGCAATTGCAACTCTTTCAGCTCTGGCATACTCATTCTATAAGGAGCCTTCGAAACTGGAGCTGCTCCTGGCATCAAATTTATAGAAAAATCGATGTCCCTCTTCGGAGGTAGTTCAGGTACCTCCTGAAATACGTCCTTAAACTCTTTGAGTACCTCGTGATCTTCCAGATTTGAGACTACATCTTGGGATGCTTCTTCCACCCGAGCTGCAAATAATTGACATCCTTTTCGGTAACATTTCTTTAACTGCATGGCTGAGATTTCCCTAACAGCCACAACTTTTGGAATTCCTTGGACTGTTACCTGATTTCCCTCTTCGTTCAGGCATGTAAACCTCTTGTTACGACAATCCAGAAGGGCATGGTGTTGGTCCAACCAGTCCATCCCAATTAAGGAATCGTATGAGCCTAAAGGCAGAATGTTCAATTCAGCCTTAGTTCTCATTCCTTTCATGTCTACTGAACAAGACTTAACCAATTTAGTGACCTTCCTATTGGTCCCTGTGGCTAACTGCACTAACCAAGACTTCTCATGTTTGCTTCTTGTTAGATGCAAACTGTCCACCACTCTAGGATCTATATAACTATGGCTAGCCCCTGAATCAATTAAAATAATTAGTGGTCGGTTGTTAATCATACCTTTGATCCAGGTGGATATCAGTGGCCACCCACCTTTTCTGACTGGCTCAAAACAATTTTCTGGCAATTTTGGCAATTTACTATTTTTAGCAGGTTTTAACTTCTGGGGCCATTTTGAGGGCCTAAATGAAGATTTTTCAAGATATAGGTTCTCAATGATAGCCAAAGGCATGATTGAGCCCCCAAAATGAATCTCCTCGACGATACCTTTCCAACGAGCTATCACACACCTAAAATGGAGATCGTATGCAAAAGTTACGACCCCGGGAAGTTGATGTACTAAACTTACCCAAACGGGGCCCACATGACTTTTGGCACTTCATCTCCTAGGGTTAGGTTTTTGGATGTCTAGGACTTTTGGCATTCCTGTCTATTGTAAAAAGGCCTTCCGAGCCTCATTGTAATCATCTTCTTGCGAATGTGAGTAGCTGTCACATCTCTTCTCAGAGATAAGCTACCACCATTCTAGTGAGTCTTTCACTCTGTCTTTTACAGTCTCTGTACATTTATTTCATTAATAGAAATCGTGTATTACTGTATATCTGTGTTTATGGTTGCATCTCTAATATATTTATGTTATATTATTGGATATAAGCGATATCTCTGTGCATTTCTTTATTATATCTCCGCTCTCATTTTGTGCCGAAAATAATCCGGATCAACCTTCCACTTCAATCATGTGGGATTGAAATTATGCTTGTTTGTTGTCCAGGGCTGCGTAGATCCTCGGCATTCTGCTGCCCATATCCTCCACTATTTTTGCTTTCTGAATAGTATGTACAGTTCTCGCTTTACCATTTTTATGGGGACAATATCTATACTTGTGGTTTCCTTTACAACCCCAACATTGAATGGGCATCTGTCTCTATCTTTGTTCTCCCTCTTTAGTCATTCTTGGCTCTCTAAATGATGGCTGTCCCTGAAGATTGTTTTTGAAAAAGGGAGGCATGTTTCCCTTCTGCCTCTGTTCTTTCTTAAACCTCTTATGGTCATCCGAAGCCTTCCGAAAGGTAGGCTTTTCTCTTTGCTATTCATATAAGCATTTCTCCCTTCTTATGGTTTCTTCCATGGTCTTAGGATCATCATACTGAATCTTTTCACCAATGGAAGGTGGAAGTCCACTCAGATGCCTCTGAATCTTGACAGCCTTGTCTTTGATGAATGGAACATATTTCAGTAGTTCCAGAAAACTTCGTTCATACTCATCAATGGTTATGCTGCCCAACTTGAGTTTGAAGAACTCCTTCATCTTTCTGTCATAGTACCTTTTAGTCAGGTATTTCTTCTCGAAATACCTCTTAAATTCCTTCCAAGTGACCTCTTTCTCTTTGATGTGTTGCACTTGCACAAATTGATCCCACCACATGGATGCTTTTCCTTTCAGTTGATACATTGCAATTCTTCCTTCTGCATGGGTGGAATGATTCTGCAGTTGGAAATATTTCCTCATGCCAAGCAACCATGTCTCGACATCTTCCTCCTTCTTATGTTCTCCATCGATGTTGGAAGATTAATCTTGTTCATCTCCCCTTTCAATTCATCCTTTCCAGATTTTCGGTGTTTTCTGGTAGGGGACGGGCTTGAACTACTCTGTGTTTCCTTACCAGAATGCTTTGGGGAGAGACGGTAACATCTGCTACCACTCCTCGATCTTCTTCTCATCTCAGGGGTTCTGACACTTCTTGATATTCTTGTGTCACTCTCTTTTTCCAATTTATTTTCTATTCTTTCCAGGCTCTTCAACATTTTTAAGTTGAATTCACCTTGTCGATACCTGATTTTCATGAGCTTTTAGCTATCAGCTAGGCGAGCCTGGGCATCTTTCTGCAATCTTTCGATGAGTTTCATCATATGTTCTTCCTTATACATCTCTTTTCCATGCCCATTGGAGTTCGATCCTTCCACTTCCACATTGACATCCTTTCCTTCTCGTTCGTCCTCTGTTTCGGGGGAAATCTGCACCTTTTCCCACTCCATACTCGGCGTTGGTTAACTGGAATTCTGACTCTCGTTGAACTCTGCACACGCACTGTGCAATTCAATTCGAAGTTTTTTAGGCCATTAAAACTTCACGAACAATCCACAACATTTATAAGCCAATACAAACAAGAACAAATGACGTTTCGATTCAAAAAAGTTTTCTGAGCTCTCGTTCAGCTCTGTAATTTCAGGACTTCAGAACTTCGCAATATCGCAAGTTCATGAGTCGAAGACCTCGACTCATTTCCTCCAAACTCCGATACCCAAGATGCAATACGGGTATGGATCCCTCCTCCCTAGCGCCTGCTACACATGACCGTAGGCTAGGGCTAAGTGCTAGCACTTCTCGCTACTCACACCTTCGCGAGTTGTGGCGTCCAACCCTGGCACCTTCCTTTCACGAAACCCCGAGAAATGATGTTGACTTTTCTCCTCGCGTTCTCGCTACTCATGACTTCACGAGTTTCAATGTCGAGCTCCCGTGATTTTATCTTGTGAATTCTCGAGACACGAAAAGTCAACGGAGTGTTGACTCCATTCTCTAGGCGACACGTGTCTGCCTATCTATCATGTGGGCCCCACCTTATGGCTCTGACACATGTCCACACGAGCCTCGGCTCTCGGCACTTCACGACTTCTGCAGTCGAAAGTGACCCCTCTCAACCTCCGAACCCTCGAATGCACGATAGGCAATGGGGTTCCTGATCCAACGGTCCTCCCTTGACTCGAATCCAACGACTGTCTCCACTCCTCATGACTTTGTGACTTCGTGACTTGGAGCACCCAACTCTTGGGCCCTCACCCTGTGAACTTCCAAGTTCGCGAGACCCAAATCCTGGATCTCTTCAGCACTTCGCCGACTCCATGATTATTGCCACCTATCCTCCTTAGATGGACGGCTGCGATTCTCTCACGACTTGGAGCACCCAAATCCTGGGTTCTCACCTTGTGAACCTCCGAGTTCGTGAGATCCCTAGATCTAATGGTCGAGCCTTCCTCCCAGATCTACAACGTATATCTTCTCGCATTTTTGGGTTTTCGGGAGTTCGCGTATCGCGATCCCCACACTCCTGTGCCATTCAAAATGGATTTAAACCCTGCGCACACTCTCCATATCTGACGGTCACGAGGGTTCACCTTCCCTCCTGAGCAGATCCTAAGGTTCTAATAGTATTGGTGTGGAGACCTATCTCCTCGTGGCCATAGACCACACCAACTGCGGTTTCACACACCGCTAAACCTCCTGAGCTTAAAAACTTGTCAAGTAACTCCTTGACACTTTGGAGCAAACCAAGGTCCGAAATTGGCCTTCCAAACCCAATTTCCCTCACACTCTTGGTCCAAAGACCGCTCCACTGGCTCATCTAGGCTCAGTGTTGAAACCTTGCTCTGATACCAAACTGTAGCGCACCTTTTCTGGCTACCAAGGCTTAAACACTCTTAAAATAAATCTATAACACCACTTTGTACATAACTCATACAGGTATTATATAATCCACATGCATTTAAAACAAGTTAAACACATTCAAGCTCAGAGTAAAACATATTATTTACTGCTATAATTAACAATCAATAGCATTTCATATTAATTCATATACATAGCGGAAATCATGATAACATAAGCAGCAGAGTCATGCAAAACATGAATAAAGCATAATCAGATACTTATCTTTTAACAGTGGTAGAATCCACCAACCAAGTGCAGGCCTTCCATGAACCTCCCA
>JASDQU010011152.1:0-11216 GCA_032191745.1 Picea mariana | reverse complement strand
CGCCACCCTATTTCTCCTCTCTCCAACTGGTAATTGCAGCTTGCCTCATAAGAGAATGAGCAAGTGAGTTGTGTGTTTGAAGTGAGACGCTAGCCTCTTATTTATATCAAACTGGCACATGTGAAAGGTCACAACTGGCAGGGCTGACCTCTCACTCTGGGTGGGTAAACCCACCTTTAATTAATTCTGGGTCTTCCATAATAACTGCTGGGGCTAACTTCTTATTCTGCACTTTGTAATTGTCCGATGACCAATCCGCAAAAGGGGATTTGGTCCTTATACAATTACGGACATGATTAATCCTCAATGGGGATTAATCCAATAAAAATAATAATAATAATGACATGATTAATCCTCAATGGGGATTTAATCCAATAATAAAATAATAATAAGAATGCTCTTCGCAGTTACATTATTTCAACATACATCATGGTCTGCATGTGTACTTGTAGATGCTAGGTAAACATCACCTCCTTCTTCAGTGGAGGTTTTCGCCTCTGTGGAAGAGGTACTATCAAATCCCTTTGTTTTTTCAACCTTCTTAGACTTGCAATATTTCTTCTAATGCCCTGTTTTACCACACTTCTAGCATTTCCTCAAAGATTTTCCTGGAGACTTAGATCTACCTGTAGATTTAGATCTCCCCCCTGAAGGCTTACCAGGATTCCTGTCTTGGGTATGACCTCTTACAAATAAAGCATCTATGCTATGACCATCCATGCTTTTCCACCTCATCTCTTCAGATAACAAGGATGAAACTACATCCTCATACTTCAATGTAGATTGAGTGGTACTACCAATTGCTACAACCAGATTATCCCAAGAGTCTGGCAAAGAACATAACAAAGTAATACACTTATCTTCTTCTACAATCGTAATATTAATAGAGACAAGTTGACTTACCAGAGTATTAAAGGCATTTAGATGTTCTGTCATAGAATATCCATCTTCCATCCTAAGATGATACAACTTCTTTTGAAGAAACAACTCGTTTACCAGGGACTTTGATTGATACAAATTCACCAACTTATCCCATAGTTCCTTGGCTGTAGACTCTCCTGAGACATTCAACAACACCGAATCTTCCAGGTAGAGTCGAATAATACTCCTTGCTCTTCTATCCAACTTCTCCCAATATTCCTTTGACATACCAGTAGGTGGTGTAATGGTAGTTTGTGTACTGGTAGGTTGTGTACTGGTAGCCTGTGTGCTAGTAGACAATGTACTAGTAGGCTGTGTACCAGGATCCACAACGATCCATTGTTATTTTTCTACAAGAAGGTCCTCCATCTTCAACTTCCATAGCTCAAAGTTTTTAACGTTGAACTTCTCTATCTCGATTCTAGAAGAGCTTGCCATTCCTCTTTCTGTACTCAAATCACAACTACAAAAGCTCCCACTAAACCCAGTTTTATCACAGACCCAAGATAAACTTGATCTATCAAGACTGAGCCAAACCCTCAACAACAAAGGCGTCCCTCTGAAGCCAAAAATGAGCTCTGATACCACATGTAAGTTTTAAATCTATGAAGTAAAGCAATGCATATAGATTCTTAAGTAAAACAAAATTTAATCAATGGCTCATACAAAGAGTACACAGAGATTTTATACCAGAAACCCTCAACCAGGAAAACCTTTGTTATATTCATTCTCAAATTTCACCATTCACCATACAATATATACAATGTTTTTAGGTATTTCGTAGATACCAAAACCCTAATCCCTTAATCCAGGATTAATTTAGTAAACTGCTAAAAATAGAAAAATCCGCTGAAAATAGCAAAAACCGCCCAAAAAAAAATTTCGGGGCATTGCCCCAAACCCCGTCGGCCCCGGGCTAATGCCCGGTGCCAAATGCTGCGTGTAACCAGGGGGGGCATACCTGCCCCCCCGCTGGACCCCCTTAGGAAAGCACTTGACGCACACGACACAAATCACTACTAGAGGGATCGTTAGACACAATTGTCGAACCTGACGTGTCCACACACACACATGCAAAGAATATAACACATACCCAACATTTTGGCAGGTACTTTAAGATCTTTCTTCATTGATTGAGGGAAGATCAAGACTAATAAAGGGTCATACAACTGAAGAGAAAAACATGGGGGAAACCATTCCAACTATACTGCCGACCAGTTCATCAGATCAAGTGTGATTTCTCCTTTCAACATAATTTATATATCCATCAACTCTAGTTATGTTTAATGTTTATGAATTGTTATGCGATTATTTATTAATTCAAGGTTTGATATGTGATAATTTATTGATATATATCATATGTTTAGTACTTGTCATGTTCTCTCCTTGAATCCAGTAATGGTAGATACGAGTCCATTTATATTGAGTAAAAGAAAACTTGGATTCCTGTAGGGATTGATGAAGCTTTAGTTCATGCATCTACTGCTAGGGGTCCTCCTAGAATAAGGCCAAATGAACTGAGAAAAATTTCCATAAATAATTTTGTTGTACTATGCCTCCTTTTTTCTAGGCATTGTTCCAGATCATGGAGCATGTATGGTTAGCATCCATCCTAATATAAATATCATCTTTTGTTATGTTTGTTTCATATTTTTCTTGCCATATCCATTCCCATAGTTCATTTTTATCTTTGAGTCATCTCATGGATACAACAACTTATTAGTGATTTGTTTTGAGCCATAAAATAAAGGACTTTCATTTGTCGAACTTCTACAAGTTTGCTCAAATTTCTTTCTGGATCACTTTAGGCTTATTTATTGGGCCTAGTTAAGTGCAAACAAATTTTTGTTCATGTTTTCTTACTTGACATGGATCTTCGCATGGTGTAATGGTAGTTTGTGTACTGGTAGGTTGTGTATTGGTAGCCTATGTGCTAGTAGACAATGTACTAGTAGGCTGTGTACCAGGATCCACAACGATCCATTGTTATTTGTCTACAAGAAGGTCCTCCATCTTCAGCTTCATGTTTTCTTACTTGACATGGATCTTCGCATGTCGACATTTATGCTTTGATTCATTTGTATTCTGAGTATGGGAATGCCTACCTCAGTGATGATATATTATTTTACTGTATTTCCTTGTTTGTTGGCAGGTTTCCGACCGACTGTTTCTTGTTTCCTACACACACTTGACAAAGTATTTCAGCTATCACGCTGTTCTAACTTCATACTTTGGGGGGATCTCTGTTACACATTATTTTCATCATCGCTATGATCGTTAATGATGTAAACCTATGTGTTGCCTTCAGAGGGGTCAGTGGCCTAAGTTCCTGAAGAGGGAAGGGAGAAGAACTTCTCCTGAGAAAAGAAATTGCTTTTTCCTATGTAAAAACCTTATAAAAAGGGAAGTTCGCAGGTTGCTATATAGGCAGAGTGCGAGAATGACCCATTCTCGTAGGTTTCACTATAGCCAGGGTGCGAGGTGTTCGCAGGTTTCCCTATAGCTAGGGTGCGAGAATTCTAGCACGTGGGAAAAATGATCGTTTTCTCAAATCTTCTAGAAGGAGAAGATTCTATGGTGAGGTGGAATCCGAATGGTTTGGATCTTACTCGCTTTCATGATTTAGTGGGATCATCCTAACCTCCTCACCTTATCTTCTTCAACTTATAAAAGGAGAGGAGTTCTCATAGAGAAAGTTAGCTTTTGTTAGCTTGATCTTGGGTTAGCTTTGTTGATTCTTGAGCTTGTTAGCTTTGGCTTGGTTAGAGTGGCTTTGAGATTTTCTTTGTCAAGATAGATTGTGAGTATCCATCAGATCTATGGTTTCAGAATCCTTGGAGCAAGAAGTGTGTGGGGAATGAAGGACAGTTGGAAGGGACCTTACGAAAGTTGGTTGTAATCTCTCTTTCACATTTAATATGATACAGTAATATGATTTTTTCCCATAAAGATATGTCTTCTTTATTGTGTAACTCCTTGATCATATACATAGATTAACTGTTGAAAATATTGAGTTGTCTTCACTTCGATTGGTTTTTTTTGTTGTGGTCTTGACGATACAAGAGCATTGGAGCGAAGCTTGGAACAACAAAGACCCAAGGAAGCGATCATAAGGTATGTTCATGATTCTTTCCTCCTAGTTCATTCAACAGTTAAAATCTAGGGAAAGAGTATTATTCTGTCTTGTTTTGTTCTAGATCCAGGTGGATCTAGGGAGATCGGTTTGTGTCCGCACTCACGGATTAATCCTGAAACAACTTCCCCCAATTTCCAACAATAATAAATAATTGGGTTTTAGGTTTCATGACACCCTTCTTCCATTATATAAGGTGTCACGAGTTTCAAGGCTAGGAACTAAGAGTTTGTGGGGAATATGAATTGAAGAGGATGAGAGCCCTCTAATGAATGAGAAATTGATAAATCTGTCATGCACTTATATTTCAAATACTGAATATGCACTCCAATCATGTGTGGGATTGATACATACATTTTAAGAGAATCTTGTATTCTAATAAACATGGGAAACTATGGAGTGTGCTTTTTTTGATTGATGTCTTGTTGGCATTTGGAACCTGATGGATACTAAATTCTAAAATCTTGTTGTTAGCTTGGTTGGATCTATATTTCAAGGGGGAAGTGGGGGATCAAGTGAAATGGGGATAGTGGAAAAGGGATTCCAAATAGACGAAGAGAGCATGGTGTATTTAGAGGAGGTCAACTCAAGGAACTAGATGCAAGAAAAGGGGAGAAGTCTCTAGAAGATTTTGATAGAGTAGTGTTGATGTGTTTTCTTTGTCACCCATGAACCAAATAATTTTGGGCTTCCACTTAAAACTGAATTTCTCCTTTTGTGAACCAATTTTTGAAAACAAAATAATGTTGGGTGATCCTTGCATGCTGATAATGAAAACCCAAAAAGTTCTTCAACGATACAATTTTCCTCCTTTATGAAAAGTCACCCTGGAATGATAAGTCTCCGTATGAACACAAAGAGATAAAAAGTAATCAGATCATGGGGACACACACCCTCTCACTGGATATCCATTTTTATTAGCTTCATCCATCATTTCATAAAATCAAAATCGAAGGTATTACACTAAATATATCTCAATTTTAGTCCAAAACGCCAATTTTGGGAGTGGTGTTGAGAGCACTACAAATGTTAAGTTATCAAAAGGGTAAGGTCAATTTTCTTTGGAGGTGTTCTCCACATGTTTTCCACATCCCACTCTTCCATGTCCTCCACACTCCACATTCTCCTTTCCATCCACATCCATTTTCTCCACATTCCTTTTCTTCCACATCCCACTCTTCCACATTCCTTTGCATTCCCTTACTCTCCCTTGCATTCTATATTCCTCCCTTTCCCACCTCCACATCCTCCCCACTACGCATTTCTGCATCCATGTAGACCTCCTCTATGTTCACTCCCCTCAAAATCTTCTCTACATGCCTATCTCCACTCACCCTTGCATCACCCCTATCCCTCTACCTCCACACCCATTTTTCCATGTGAGATGCAGAGGTGGCCTCCTTCGTACCTCCATACTTGTTTTCCTCCAAATATGTTTTATCTATCCTAAGTTTTTTTTCCCCTTACCATTGCACAAATCCCAAGACACCTTTCATAAAACCACAAGATGACATATGGCACATCCAACCAAATCATGACATGTGGATTTATCCTAGCTAGACACTTGGAAAGTATGGTTGGTTAGTGGTGACTGAGCAATGACATGGAAAGGTTACTAGGTGGCGATATGGAAACCAAAAATTACACTAACAAAAAGATACATACATTTTCCATGGCTCAATATCTTCTACCACACTCTATACTAATAAGGATTAAATCTTCTTTATAAAGAGCTCAATATACCCCCCCAAAATGCATGTGGGATAATAGGGAGAATTTTAATCAATAACTCAGATTGCACAAGGAAACTAATCGACGATGGCTGAGTCTCCATATTTCAAAGGACATATCTTGAGCTCCTGGTGTCGATATTGGATAAACAAGAGATCATTGGAAATCTAAGAAGGTGAAGAACTTATTGGTTGTAGTTTTAGGGAAGAATCTTGCAATATTTTTCTGAAAAATTCAAAGAACATTTAGGTATGTTCCATGGGCATAAACTTGGATTGGTTTGGAACCTTGACTTCGAGAGCTCATAACTCAATATACATGTATCCAAATTTCAAAAACAAGAGCTCATTGGAAATATAAAAGCACGAATAATGACCCGAGAATGGTGTTCATGGCTAGAATATCAATTATCAAGATCAAAATATTAGAATGCAGTCATGATTATATATGGAAGCTAGCATTTATTTATTTAGGATAAAATTTTATTAAATAATATTCATAAAGATCAAAAGCAGGCCCCAGTCGGGGGAATGAATTTATAAGTACACCTTTGACAAGGGACATTTGATAAGGCATTTATTAAGTGACCTAGTCATTATTTAATAAAGGTATAAGTAAGTGACAAGTTGGAAAAGGGGAAAAAACCCTAACTTCCAAAGCAACTATAAGAGTATGTAGAAATCATTACAAAATACACATTCAATGACATTCACAAGGTTCAATTCCCATATCTCATTCCTTTCCCAATATTTTAAGTTTGTCTACTATGAATTTACCTTCCACTTTTCCTTCCCAGTTGTTCTTTTCCATTATGTTTTTCCATGAATGATCTGCCACAAGAAAACCTAAGACTGGTCAGTTGTTTATTTGTTTTCTTCTAGGAAAATAAAATATGTTTTCCCTAACAAAATCCCTCTCTACTAAAGTGTTGTCCCATGCAAATAAAATATGTTTTCCCTAACATAAACCCCCACTATGATACCAACAAAACATAAATCCCAACCTAGGGCGCACCACCAAGGGATTATTACATCACAATGAATCATCTACTTAGAAAAAATATAGAACATTAAAATATATGTAGTACACCCTTCTAACTCAAACTTAGGAAAAAATACATCAAAAAGGGTAATGAAATCATCAAACACATTTCCCCCTAAGTCGTGTGTAATATCACAATGTTATATCACCTAAGACCATCACACCAAGGAAACACGTGTCACAACACTACATACACATCATAAGTTAATGAAAAATAAATAAATTCTAACTCCATCTAACCAAAAGTATTTCCCCCATCATACATCCAACATAAGGACCATGTGGAACACCCCATCCTAGTAACAAACCTACATTATGGTATGAACACCCCTCCTAGCAACAAACCAACATCATGATATCAACACACCTAGTCACTATGATGCTCCATCGAGAATATAACACATGAAGAAACAAACACTTGTGTGTCAAGATATTGATCCATCAAGAAAGACATGAAAGTAGAACTAAAATCATGATATAAACACCAACCATGACCATCCACCAAGAAGAGAAGTGACCAAGATTTCCCCATCAAATGATCAAAAACCAAGGAGAGAATAAGTTCCATGAAGTTGTATATCAGAAAGTCCATCAAGATCTCCAATATTAAACTCCACCAATGTGATGAAAATCACAATGTGGAACCTCATACAATATGATGTGTAACAAGATCTAAGGTAAATTTAGGTGTAATTCGAGGGATTCCTCTCACCAAACTAGATGTTGGGAAACTGGATAATGGTCACCTTGTTGATGATTGCACCTAAGGATTTTCCCTCAGAGTGTACTAAAATAAAACTTATTGATCTTGGCAAGCCATTTGGTAAAATTGTGAACACAAAAGTGAATGTTGGAGCTAATCACAACCAACGTTTTGTTGAATTTGTAAGTGTTTCCCTGCTGATAGATTCTCTTTTTGTTTGTATAATTTTTTCTTTACCATGGATTTGAGGCATTCATTGAATATTAACTTTGTCTAGAATGGCAACTCTCATAAGTCTATTTGGAAACTATGCCTTAAACATTTTAGAAAAAAAAAACCCACTTAGACATGGACTTCCATGAGGTCATGAAATGAGTTATTTTAATGGGATATAAATATCATCACCATTAATCAAGTGAGAATAATTTTGAGACATGTTCTACCCCACCAAATGTAGAGTAGTGGTATGCAGACTTGGTGTTACATAAGAGTACCTAGATGTGGTATTATAGAATTTTTCTAAATTAACCTACTCTCATACATAAAATTGCATAATTGAGTATATGATATGTTGAGACACTACTTCCATATAAATCCATGATCAATGGTTACACAAATTTCTCTTAGGCAATGCAAAAGTCTCTCTCTCTCTCTCTCTCTATATATATATATATATATATATATATATATATATATATATATATATATATATATACTAGCGCTATCTTCCACTCAAAGAGACCTTATTTAGACTTTAAGGCTATCTTCAATACATTATTTTACTCCATTAGCACATGGTGATACCCTAACTTCATATCAATGTTACTAATAAACATGGGGCACTTGATTCGATTGAGAAGATCATCAATCTAGAGGATTAAATATCAGTTATTGACTCTAATTTTGTCTAGGGATCTATAATAAGTCATGATGCTTTTATTTTGAAGTGACATAATCAATCTCTCTCAAAGTGAATTATGAAAAAACATAGAATATCCTTGTGGGTTTTAATGAAAAACATGTGCAATATATGTTCTTGATATTTTTTATCATAAGAAATTGTATTTTCTCATGACATATACAAATATTTTCCTAAATAGTAATAATTTCTCTTAGTTTTAAGTTTGGGATGTTTTGCTGCATACTCACCTTTGATTTGCTTGATAATCAATTCAGCATCAACCCTTACCATTATCTGCTTGGCACCAACTTTCTTCAGTAGTTTCAGGCCGAGAATCAAAGCTTTGTACTCGACTATGTTGTTAGTGCATTGGAAGTTCAGTTTGTAGGAATGGCTCTCTGAATATTTTGATCTATGATTATGTAACCAAACTCTAGCTCTGGCTCCCTCTTTGCTTACTGCCCCATCGAAGTCCATGCTCCAAAAATCTGTTGGCAGTTCCTCACTTTCCACAGTTTCGACCTCTCTTGCCTCAATGATTTCTTTATTTTCCTTTGGATCAGTTGTATCACTTTCCATCTGGGCAATTTGTCCTTCTAGTTCACCATCATTGTATACGATGAAAGAATCCAGGTCAGAGTGTGCTGAGTACAGGGGGTAATTATGAGGTTTTTCTTGACTACTGACCATGTATTTCATCAAGGTTTCCTTGTACAATCTTCTTTGTTGTCCAAAGACTGGAACAGTGGCATAAGACATGTCTAGCTGTAGAGTTCCTTTCAGCTTAGCTCCCCATGACCTTGATAGTAACACACCGTACTTTGCGGGAATACCGCAACTACTATATCCATTACCATACTCTTTGCCGGAATTTGGGCTAGGGTGATGCATAAGTATTTGATTAGGCCTACACATTTAATCTTGTTGGAATCAAAAGAATGCAAATTATTGTAGGGTCTGGTGACTTCGAGTCCCAAAATCTCCATCACTGCCTTGGGCATCAGGTTATGAGAGGCACCCGAATCCAACATAGCGTTGTGTAATATCAAGTCCTGGATATTTAGGCTGATGTAAAAAGGTGCGGAAACTCCATTATCAGTCTGACCATCTACTTCAGGACCAAACAAGAGCTCTGGTCGATCATCGACAAGATTTAGTGTGTCTGAATGATTTGCAGATCCAACATTCAAAGCCTTAGTACCTATCTCAGGTTCAATGCTTAAAGCTTTAATCACCTGCGATCTGTAAGAATTCCTTTTCATTAACTCGGAGAGGGGAATGGGAATTTTCAATTTAGCTAATTCCCCTTCCAGGTTGAATGCAGTGGAAAATTTGCTTAAGGTCTGTACTTCTGGTTTATTTGTTGGAAATCTGTAGCCAGATGCCCTTGGTTGGCTTGTTTGTGTTAAGCCCTAATATTGGCTCATTACCCCTTAATTGGGGCATATTAGATTAGTAATGTTATTTTATTTATGTCAGATTTAGGCCATTAGTTGTAATTTAGATTAGTAATGTTATTTTATTTATGTTGGCTTTAGGCCATTAGTTGTAATTATACCTCCTAGTCTTCTATATATACCAAGGAGACATTTTCATTTTGAATCATCTTGTACTTGAACATTTAAGTGGGGTAAAAGGAGGTTTTCCCCTCGAAGAGTCTTGTTATCTGAAATTATCTCTGTTTCAAGACGTTGATTACTTTTCTTGAGGTTTTTCCTTGCTATATTGATGTTTGGTTCTTAACATATGGTATCAGAGCTCAAGGTCTTGGGGTTTCGCTGCTACATCTGAGACACCGTGGATTTTTCTCTATAAATTTTTTTCTACAACGTTTTAGAAGGAACCTCTTGGAGGGTATTTATTAGACGAATCAAGGTACCTTGGGTTCAAAATTCAGCTCCTGAGGCCTTATACTTTTGGAGATACAGCCTGTACAAGATAGGGTTCTGGAATCATCCTGAAATGAGTCATTGTGGAATTTTCACTATAAATTTTTTTATGTAATGTTTCAGACCCTGAAATCCGGAGGCCATTTACAGAAATTAGTAATATATCTGTGGTAAAAGTTTCAGCTTTTGGGTCATCTTAAATTTGTAGATACACCTTGTGTAAGATAGGGTATCTGACTAGTCCTATTGACTAGTCTCAAGAAGGTGTTCCAGGTAAAACAAGCATAACTTCTTGCTAGAGTATCCAAATCGAGTGGTACTAGTTGCATTGGATTGTGGGCAGTCTGTAGTATTTTGGGTACGAGTTTCAGAATTTGATATCAATTATTTTGTGCAGGGCATTCTATACAAGTGAGATCTCCTGGAAAGGACAAAAATCGGCAAGTTGTGAGGAAGTTACTGTAAATTCCACTTGGCACATCCAATTTTGATCAGACCTGTGGCATTGGAGAGAAGAAATATCAGAGAACTACCTAAAAGAAATTTTCATACCCAGAAGGGGCAAAACTTTGGAGATAGAATAGAATAAATATTGTCTAGAAGAACCACCTCAAAATCAAGACTCAAAAGTGATATTTGGCCAACATGCCACCCAAAAAGGGACCTTCTACACCAAATAATCCTCCAGAAAATCCTATTTGGACTCTTGATGAAGGTGAAGAAATACGTAGGGACATAAATGATTTACAAAAGAAGACAATATCTAAAGATGAACTACAAGAGATGATGGATTCAATGGAAGCTAAGTTGGATACTAAGATGGATTCAATGGAAGCTAAGTTGGATACTAAGATGGATGGATTAAAAGGGGAGATCATAGAAGTAATGAGAAATTTT
>JASDQU010011151.1:105327-138116 GCA_032191745.1 Picea mariana | reverse complement strand
TAATATACTAAATTGATTTAAGTGTGTAATTTATATAAATTATATACATTTTAATTTTGTTATAATTAATTATTTATTTTGACTAATATACTAAATTGATTTACGTGTGTAATTTATATAAATTATATACATTTTAATTTTGTTATAATTAATTATTTATTTTGATTAATATACTAAATTGATTTACATGTGTTATTTTTATATATTTTTATAAAATAATGTAAATTACTTTAAGCAAAATTTATTTTTAATTATTTTAAAATTTTTTCAAAATAATTTGGAATTATATATTCATTTTTTATGTTATTTTTTTTTAAATATATTACAATAATATACTCATTATAAACTTAATATATTGTTAATGAAAATTAAACTTAAATGATAAATATAATATTCATTTCTTCAGACCACCCAAACTAAACCCAATTAATATTTAATCTTTTACTTTCTAACTTCTTTAGCTTTTACATCCTACCATATCAGTTTATGTCCTACCATATATACTATATATCACCTACCAACTATTACATTTATAATAAACTTTGTCCCCTCTTGGTTTATTTAATTACTTCATCTAATTGTGAAGTCATAATTTTATTAATCTTTTTCTTGCCACTTGACCTTTAGGTAACAGCCTTCGAATGAAATGTAGATTCAAATTTGATGGAAAACTATTTTATTAATTTTTTCTTGCCACTTGACCTTTAGGTAATAGCCTTTGGATGAAATGTATATTCAAATTTGATGGAAAACTTGCTTTGGAGAAGAAAAAAATATTAAAATTCCATGTTTATAATAAATAAAATAAAAGTTTAGCTTTAAAGAACAAAGGAGGAAGCAAAATAATACATTAAAAAAATTGCAGAGACATGCTTAACAAATTCCATGCGAAGAAGAATATATTTCTTATAATAGAGGTGCGTGTTTCCTTCTAAAACGTTCTTTCAAAATCGACTTCACGTCTTTCCAATGTATCTTTGTGTTATGTTAATGAGTTTAAGACAAAAATGAAAGATCCCACAACTTTGTCTCAGGTTAATATTCATTATCACCTCTTTCCAATATGAATATATATATATTTTTTAAACTCATTAAACCTAGAGTTGAGAAAAAGGATTTTGAAGTATATATATATATATATATATAAATGAATTTAGCATCTAAAACATAATTAGCAACTCCAATATGGTGTCCATATAATTCATATTATGTCGTGTATTTTTACACTATTGAAAAAATCATTAGTTCAATTTAATTAATTTGAAAAGCTTTTTAAGAAATTGCATTACTTATAGAACCTCTCTTATATGCAAGCCCTTGAAGAATCTAAACTTCCATATTCTTTTGTTAAATCATGCTTTAGTGAGATCTCTAATGCACCACATTACACATAGTTTATTTAACATGGCAGTTCCCTAATATGTGTCCATATGTATTTATATATTCAGGTGCAAACATAGAAATGACACATATGTGCAACCTTATGGATTATTGAACCAACACACCTTGCATCATGAATGGAGTGCCCCAAAGGATCACTGATCGATCATTCAACCCATTCTAGAGTCATTAGTGGTTGTTGACATCAACACAAGGCAAGGTGAGTTGCTTGTGAATATTATGAAAGGTGAAAGAGCTATCTACAACCATATCCCTCACAAGTCCCTTGATTTGACAAGTTTCTAACAATCCTTTTGGTTATCTCTGAACTAAAGTGACCTAAAGAGCCCGAGTAGGGCAATGAGGGATGGGAAGCCCTTGTGGCCAAATATAAACACATAGTGGATGGATGGGAGCCTCTCTGATCTGAACCCGGCGGGTGATTAGTTTCCAATGATTGGTTGATTCTGTCACTCCCTCAAAAGGGTCAGTGATAGATCGTTTTACTTGAGCGATGTGCAATTAAAGGTAAATTTGAAGTCTTATGAGATTGAATCCAAATTGAATTAAAGTCTCTGTAGATTCCTTATGTGTCATATGTCATGCTTGCATTTACTGATCTATGTGCGGAAATTCATGAAAGTAAACATAGGGACAAAATACACATAAGATATATGACACTTCCCTTGATAACGAAGTTCACTCCATGTGAGCTACCTCTCTGGGTCATGCTCCCAAAGCTTGATCGCTTTATTCTCCTCACTATAATGATGTCTCTCCTTTACAAGTTGTAAGGCCGAAGTCCCTTTTCGGTGACGACAACAAGATATCAGAATGTGATCAGGAATGTATACAAGCTTCACAAGTTCTCAAGCTCATGAGGCATCCGTGATGCTGACATGGACATCATTCCCACATACTCAATACATAAAAAGAGGAAGAATAAAAGATGATCCCCATCATCATGGAGCCATCAAGTGCCTTAGATATGCTGCTCATATCCAAGCATAAATATGCAACCCATACAAGATCCCAAAACCACGAGATTTAGAACTGCTTCATTGGCCACTTATCATGCAAGTGCCACAATTTCTCTGTCACATGTAACTGATTGGTCAGATGTGGAAGAAGAGAAGAAAAGAAAAGATAGAAGGAATAAGCTAATCTTGCTGACTTGCTGCAACCTCTCCATGCTCCTTCAGACCTGTAACACACATGCTATGCTACAACATTTAATGACAAAACAACATAATGAAAAGCATGCTTACATTGGCTTCTGCAGACCTTAGCTTGCTGATCTGAAGCTCTGATGCAAAAGAATACCTCGCCATTGGATTCGTGGCTTCGGATTACCTAAAAACAACTATCAAATCGTCTCCATCGGACACAGTCACCTTCAGGCCTCCTCGGGCCTCTCTGCCTCGATCTGCGTGCAACTCTGCATTAAATGCATTAGACTCTGCATCGAAAATCATGCATTGTACGGCTTGGGAAGACTAGTGCACACTCCTCTCATTCGTGCCCTGGCGAAAACACATTCTTAAATATTAAATGAGGTGGATGTATCAAGGCACACCCCTTGGCGCGTTGGTTAGAGCGGAGTTTTAAAGGTTTTGTTCTAGGTGGAAGTTCCGAGGTCGAACCTGCTGGACTCCGTTTTTGGTAGTGGTTGCATATATGTTTAGCCATAGTTAAAACCTTCACTGTGTTTTTCGGTTTGCTAGTAACTCCGTTAACGATTGTTGTAGATTTGGCGTGCCTACCAAATTTGGCGGACCTGCCAATTCTTTTTTTAAAACAAAAATCATTCACGGGCTAACATTGGGCATTCTCGGGATGCCACATGTCGCCCAATGATTGGGCCACGTGGAACCTACTGATTTGCTTGCTCACATGCTGATGTGGCTCACCCTGTCACTGCTGTACTGACATGTGACGCTCCCTGGGTGGTGCCACGTGGCATCTCTTGGGGGTGCCACATGGCACTTTCCTATTGGTCCATATGGACCCTTGAAAAGTCCACTGGTGGGTGACACGTGGTAGCATGTGGCTTCCACGTGGAATGATGATTTCATCATCCATACGATGATGTCACCCTACCATGTCAGCTGCTGAAGTCAGCAGTACGGACGATGATGTGTCCCCTGCTGACTGGTCTTGGTTGACCGCATATTTGACTGTGAATATTTTTTAAACCGTAACTCTGTTTGACGAACCATTTGCACCATTAGAAAGGTTGCGACGCGCTCTTGGTGATCATTCCATTTTCATCGAGTTTTGGGAACTTTTATTTTTTTCCCTTTCTCTATCTACTGAAGCCATTCTGAGCCTCCCAGGACACTTCTGAAACTTCTGTGATGTTCCCTAGATCCATCCGAATAATGCCTCCCAAATGAAAGGAATTTTGGTCCCCAAAAGTCCTTACATTATAAGTTTCATGTCCATTGGACTTACAATAATAAACCCATACCCAAACTACCTCACAAGGCCCTATAATATTAACATGTGCCAGAAAAGAAGTGATAAAAAATTATCACTTTTACATAATACCCTTCTATGGGGTCTGAATCACAACATGTGATCTTCAAAGATGGCCACTCTCAAATAACTCAAGGATTTTCCCCATTCGTTCAGCCATTATGCCGAACATGTCCTCTTTACCAAGCTGTCCTTTCTCTGGTAGTTGGTCTTCTCCTGCTGGTGGATTTTCCTGCAGCATTGCCTGACTGGATGTCTCCCTCGGAGGTGTCTTCCTGGTATTCTTGTTCCTCTTTAGACGTAGATATGGATGTAAGGCCCAACAAGTGGCCTCATGATTCCCATCTCTGCTACAATGGCTGCAGTAGTTTTTCTCCTTCAGAGGTGCATTTTCCCTACTCTTTTCCGTATGTGGAAAGCAATCTTCCATCCTCGTCCTTCTCCCGGTTTCCATAAACTTCCTGCACAAGGATTTTCTCTTCCAACACTAGGAAACTATGTGGTTATTCAATCCACAAAAATTGCATGGTCTTTGATTCCACAAGCTCCGTTTTATATGATTAACATGCTTATAATCAGATGGCATTTTAGAGTTTTGAGTTTTCTTATACCTCAGTGAGTTTCCTCTAGAGTCAGACTGGAAGAAGAGTTGGCCTCAATTCTGTCATTTTGATGCTCATCTCTCCCTGGAGATGTCTTGAATCCTCGATTATGAGAAGCTATTCTCTCGGCCTGCACTGAATCAATTTCATCTCCTGATGAACTATTGACCTTTGGAGTCTCAGTGACTATCCTTGGGTCTTCTTCCCGAATGGTTTTGGAGCTTTCTCCAACATCCTTTGGGACATAGCCTATCCTGGCATATCGAGGCCAAACCACTGCCTCGATAGGATCCACAATACCTTGGCCATTGGATCCAAGGTCTCCTCCTTTATATCCCATTTTCCTCATCAAGTTTAAGATGATGCAAGAAACATGTTGTTCAAGGATTTCAAAAGAATCATCAACATTAATCAAGAAAGGAACTACACATGGTTTATTTACCTCCATCTTTTTTTTTGTTTGTTAGTTTTTCCGTGACATGTAGGACTAACCCGTGGCTAAGAAACCACGACTTAGGGGCATCTAAGCCGTCAAAATCACTTGGGGATCGCACCCAGCCTGAGCCACACCAACCCTTAACATGGTTGGATATTTTGTCCCCCCAGGTTTCGAACCGGTGACTTTAACATCACATAGCGCCTTAACAACACACTCCATCACCAACTGTCCTACACCTCGGGGAATTATTTACCTCCATCTCAAACTGGGACTCTTGGTCTATTTCTTGAGATGTGTCCAGTTGTTCCTGGTGAGAAGGATTAGTGGAAGATGCTTCTAGGAATCCTCCTTGGTTTCTGGATGTATGAAGTTCATCTTCATTTGTTTGACAAAGTGTGCATGCAGTTGCATTGTCATGCTCACTCTCATAACTGGTGAAGTTTCCATGGTCACAAGATGGTCTCATCACCATCTCATTTGTAGAGCCTTCCCCTGTCTGCATCTTCATGGCTTACAATTTCTCTTGCAATTTTCGGTTCTCTTCCTCTGCAACATGCAACAATGTCTTCAATCCAACATTCTCTGCTTGAACCATTTGGTTGAGCTCTTGAAGCTCATTGAACCACAACTATTTAGGTGACCTTGCCATCCTTAGCTTCAACACCTGCAATCGATATCAAGCCTGCTCTGATACCACATGATCTGAACCTAGGGAGTGATTAGTTTCCAATGATTGGTTGATTCTGTCACTCCTTCAAAAGGGTAAACTATAGATCGTTTTACTTGAGTGATGTGAAATTAAAGGTAAATTTGAAGTCTTACGAGCTTGAATCCAAATTGAATTAAAGTCTATGTAGATTCCTTATGTGTTTTATGTCATTCTTGCCTTTACTGATCTATGTGCGGAAATTCATGAAAGTAAACATAAGGACAAAATACACATAAGAGATATGACACTTCCCTTGCTAACGGAGTTCACCCCAGGTGGGCTACCTCTCCAGTTCATGCTCCCAAATCTTGACCACTTTATTCTCCTCACTGTAATGATGTCTCTCCTTTACAAGTTGTAAGGCCAAAGTCCCTTTTCGGTGATGGCAACAAGAGATCGAAATGTGATTAGGAATGTATACAAGCTTCACAAGTTCTCATGCTCATGAGGCATCCATGATGCTGACATGGACATCATTCCCACATACTCAATACATAAAAAGAGGAAGAATAAAAGATGATCCCCATCATCATGGAGCCATCAAGTGCCTTAGATCTGCTGCTCATATCCAAGCATAAATATGCAGCCCATACAAGATCCTGAAACCACGAGATTTAGAACTGCTTCATTGGCCACTTATCATGCAAGTGCCACAATTTCTCTGTCACATGTAACTGATTGGTTTGATGTGGAATAAGAGACGAAAAGAAAATATAGAAGGAATAAGCTGATCTTGCTACCTTGCTGTAGCCTCTCCATGTTCCTTTAGACCTGTAACATGCATGCTATGCTGCAACATTTAATGACAAAACAACATAATGAAAAACATGCTTACATTGGCTTCTCCAGAGCTTAGCTTGCTGATCGGAAGCTTGGCTGCAAAAACAAACCTCGCCATTGGATTCGTGGCGTCGAATTACCTAAAAATGACTATTAAATCATCTCCATCGGACACAGTCACCTTCAGGCCTCCTCTAGCCTCTCTGCCTCGATCCACGTGCAATTTTGCATTAATTGTATTAGACTTGCATCGAAAATTTTTCCATGTACGACCTGGGAAGACTGTTGTGCACTCTTCTTGTCCGTGCCCTGGCAAAAACACATTCTTAAATATTAAATGAGGCATATGTACCAAGGCACACCCCTTGCCGCGTTGGTTAGAGCAGAGTTTTAAAGGCTTTGTTCTGGGCGGAGGTTTTGGGGTCGAACCCGTCGGACTCTGTTTTTGGTAGTGGTTTCATATATGTTTAGCCATATTTAAAACCTCTACTATTTTTCTCGGTTCGCTAGTAACTCCGCTAACGATTGTTGTAGATTTGGCATGGTCCGCCAGATTTGGCGGACCCGCCAATACTTTTTTTAAAACAAAAATCATTCACGAGCTAACATTGGGCATTCTCGGGATGCCATGTGTTGCCCCATGATTGGGCCACGTGTTGCTTGTTGATTCTCCTACTCACATCCTAATGTGGCTCGCCTTGTCATTTTGTACTGACATGTGGCGCTCCCTGGGTGGTGCCATGTGGCGTCTCCTAGGGGTGCCACATAGCAATTTCCTATTGGTCCATATGGACCCTTGAAAAGTCCACTGGTGGGTGACACGTGGAATCCTGTGGTGATGCCACGTGGCATGCTGATGTCATCATCCATACGATGGCATCACCCTGCCATGTCAACTGCTGACGTCATGTTGACATCAGTAGTACAGACGATGATGTGTCCCCCGCTAACTAGTCCTAGTTGACCGCATCTTTTACCGCAAATATATTTCAAACCGTAACTTCCTTTGACGAGCCATTTGCATCGTTAGAAAGCTTACGGCGTGCTCTTCACGATCATGCAGTTTCACTGAGTTTTGGGAATTTTGAATTTTTTCCCTTTCTCTATCTGCTGAATCCATTCCGAGCCTCTTGGGACACTTTTGAAACTTATGTGATATTCCCTAGATCCATCCAGATCACTCTCCTTGACGTAAAAGACCCCCTTCCTATAATAAGCATGATTCCAACAACTACCTAATATGACATCTCACTTTGGGCAACTAACTTGTTTATTGTGTCAATTAATATTTGTCTCATAAGAGTTGTGGCACTAAAGAACCCTTTATTTTATGTTGACTTACAAGGAAAATTTGAATTAGCTAGATTATTTTTCCATCGGCCTTAGCTTGTACTGGTTATCTTCACGACTTTTTTTTGGTATGAAATGCATGTGTATTCAACAATATAGATCCATCTTAACCCCTGATCAACTATTGGTTATCTTCATGACTTTTTTTGTGTGTATGAAATGCACATCCATCTTAACCCCAGATCAATTAACACTGACAAGGATAGAAAATAAATAAAAACATGGATCTATTGGCGCTTAAAAGGACATAGTTAAGATGGATGGATGCTTTTTTTTATGATTATATTCTTCTTATATTGTTGTAATGGTATGCTTGTTTTTAATTTTTACAAACTTTTATTTTCTTAGTTCATTAGCATCACAAACATACATTATGTTACACATCTAATCCATATTGGGTTGTAAAAGATATGAGTTAAGATGGATCTACATTGGTTTAATTTATTATTACATTCTCATTTATTTTATCATTATGGTCATTTATTTATTGTTTATTTGTTACAAAATTTAGTTATTTTTCAATTTAGTTTATTAGTGTTACAACCATACATAACAATAAACATCCCTTCTATACAAGGTTGTCGATGCACCTTGCTACTCTAAGTGCGTTAAAAAGAAAAAGTGTTTAGAAAATAAACAATTTGATTTAGTTTGATAGTACCATTTATCAGTTGTAGCATAATAGAGGAGGAGCTAGTGAACTTTTTTGAAGAGGGGGAGGAGCTTATTCTAAATCCAACATTCAATACAAAGTTTGAATTTATTGAGATATGGAAAGGGTTATGGGAATTCGATGAAAAAAGAAAGTACAACACAGGGTGGACTTAGCTCCATCTGGAGCTTTAGAAAAATCATTTTTTTCAGGGGAAGAAACAAAGGTATAAGGATTTAACTCCAAGTTGGTTGACAAGACCCCAAATGACATTAGGGAGTTTTTGTGTCAGTCTACTCTAGGGCTAGAAGGACCCTCTCCTAGAATCAAAGTAATGTGAAAGGGCTTGAGGTAGGAGGGTCTATCACATAACTAGATGAAGGCTAAATCTAGAATCATGAGTAGTATCAAAGAGTTTAGAAGGCTCATTCATTTGAGGAAGGTAATATTTATATGCAAGGATTTGGATCTTTGTCAGTGGAGAGATTGAAAAAATGTTGTATCAAGCGAGAAATAACTTTAATTAACCCTAAATGGTTTTACAAGAAAATGTAGGAAGAAGTGCTTAAGATTGCAAAAGGACAGGCTTGTGTTTTTTCTTAGAGAGGACGTAAGCATGGGGACATCACTAATTTAATGAAAAATCCTTGATTTGGCATTGTATGGGAAGTAAGCTTTAGAAGGTTCCATGAGGAGATGGCTAGAGAATTCTTGGCTAGGGTTCCTAAGCTATTTTCCTAAATTCCACATTTTAACTTGAAGTTGGTTGGCCTTTGAGTTTTGGTCATAAGTTTATTTGGAGAAGGTTACCTACATTTCTAAACCTTTGAAGGTGAAGGATTGATTTTGATCCTAGAAGAGAAATGATGTATCTAAAACTAATAATTCCACCAATGGAGATGTGGAATGATGAAGTACTAAAGGTCATGGAAAAGGGAATCGATAAATTCATTGACTTGGAGGAGAAATTTAACAAAAAGTTGGGAAGAAGAATGATATGAATATTGGTCAATGTATATTTACAAGAGGATCTGTCAAAGGAGTTGGATATTATGGGTGAATGGAACTTTACATAAGTTCTTGATTACATGAATATTTCATTTGAGTGCTCAAAATTCCATGAATTGAGCCATGTATGGAAGGAGTGTTCCAAGCCTACAAGAAAATGAGTTTCTGTTGACAACCAACAATTCTGTCAAATTTTATCATAATCAAAAGTCATCACAAAGGGATAATTTTTTTTGTAGCTGCATCCTCCTTATATTACAAATGTTTATGTCTTTTGGTTTCAAGGAGATTTATTGGCCTAGCTGATTATAAGAGCGTTTCGTTTAAATTTATCATATGTTTGTTTAATTTCATGACTGCAAGCATGAAATTAAAACAAAGGTTTGGCTTGAATAATCATTTTACAGTTTGTAATTTCTTTTTTTTCTTTTGCAAATGAGATTACACCTCAAAGACATATATACTTTTTAAAACCTTTAAGTTTGCAAGATTATTGATTGATCCATTGCCACAAATTTATTTGGTTTGGAAGATATAATTGAGTCTCATTTATGGTTGATTATATGATTTTTTTTATATTGGATATGCTTGATGGCACAGGACCTGGGGTTAAAATTTGAAATATGTTTCTTGCTCTTACCAGTCATATCATAATCCTATCACCCTGGTACAAGACTGATGTACTTGTAATTCCACATCATCATATTGTCCTGCATGATTCAGATGCACATTCATTGTTCGAATAGGTAAGTGGTAATGGGTTGGGTTTAGTGTTCATTGCACAGAGTGGTTTTCAAGCTTGCACGTCCTCTGGTTCTTAGTCACTCAAAGCTCACATTACCAAGTATGATAGCCTCCCAAGTCCGTAAGTATCGAGCCTCTTTCGATTTTACAGACCACTCTTTACTGTTTGTGTGTTGGAGAGCAAAACCTACATCTCGTTGCCCTTCACTACTCCTGTTGATGTATCATAACCAAATGACGCTGAGGTTTTTCAAACCCGTAATTGCACACCTGAGACATGTTTTTGTGGGAGGATTTCTGAGCAAACGAGTGACAATTTAGAGAAACCGTCATAAACCCATTTCCAAAATGGGCTCTTTTATTGTCCACATGGGCAGTTTCTTCAGAAACTACACCGTTTCAGAGATACATCTCGTTCTTTGGAGGGAAAAATCTCATAATTTCTGTTTCTATTGAGGTAAGCATTTTTTTATTTTGCTCAGAGATTCAAGCCTGTTGATGGCTTTTATGGGTTCCAAGTTAAATATGCCCTTCTATTTGTTGATGAACCTGCATAAGATGTCAAAGCGTTATAAGAAACAAATTTTAAACCCTCTGTCTATCCTCTTTCACCATGGGCTTATACGAATCTTGCTGCTGTTGCATCTAGCTAAAATTGGGGACACCTGGGAAGACTTCCTGTGTCGAAACAATTTTTCTCTACTCGAGAGCACAATGAACTTGCCTCTGCATTCAAATATAAATCCCAATCCTTGTAACCCTATGACTGAAAGTCAAGGTGTCGATTCACATAGAGACCGTGAGCTCACTGAACCAATTTCTATTGCTATGCAAAACCCTCTGGGTGAAAAACCACGATGTAATTTTGTACCTAGAAAATCATTAGAAGAGGTAGTGGATGTATTGAAGGAGAGGGTTTCTCCTGCTCTTGCTATTGAGCCGAATCAGGGTTTCATAAACAAATCAATGGTTAGAAAAAATTGCAGGCATAAGGAACAGATTAATTCAAACTAAAATTTTACAAACAAGAGGATTAAGTGGTCTAATAATATGATCATTAAAAAACTCAACAAATTTCACTATCATAAATTCGGATTTATCAGATACCTCTTTGTCAAATTGCTGAAATAATAAATAACTGTTTTGTTTTTGATTTGATTATGTTTTGAAAGTAAAATAGAGAGATTTTATTTTTTACTATTTTATACTAGCTACAGAATCCTGTAGCTTATCTTTTGTAAATATTAGTTTGTATTATTTTCTAAAAATCAATTTCGTTTTGTCATGTACAGGAAAATAATAATTATGGTGCTATTCACAAGGAGAAGCCCTCATGGATTATGCGCTGTATAGTTTAGTAGTTTCTGTTTTGTTTGATAAAACTATGTCATTATGTAATTAATTTTGATAAACAAACTCCTACAGGAGTGGTTCCCTGTTGTACTATTTTTGTAAAGCAATCTATTTTTTTGGGATTACCCTCTATCTTGCATGATAAGAGGTTGTTAATCCAAAACTAGTTTAAATAGTGATTGTTGTTAGTAATAAAGACAACTTTTGCTGGGATACAGTATGTACATGTGATTTTTGGAACTGATATGGGAAATCTATTCACCATCAACTTTAGACCTATGTGATGCTTATTCCATTGTGTTCTTCTATTGCCTCGGTGTTATGAGATATTATTATGTTTGATGCAACTTTAGCCTTGTCATCATATGATGTTTCATATTGTTAAGTGTTTTGACGCTGTCCATAATTTGTCATTCCATTTTGTATGTGTGATCAATCTATCATTTGATTATTATTGAATTTATTCCTAATATTAAATGATGGATAATATCAATACTCAGAATTGAGTTTTCTCTTGTTCTTAAATATTGATTATCATAAGATCATAGGAGTTTTAATCAATCATTATTTTGCTGTTATGTTTTTGCTCCAACACATTACACGCTTCTTTGACTTTGTTCTGGAAGTACTAGTATTGTTCTGTCACAGGTTTCCCTTACATGCAGGATAAGTAGGAGCTCGAATGACACAAAAGATAAGCTCAGTTTCACTGATCAGTTATAGGTTCGTTTGTGTGTTATTTAGTTAAATTATTTATTAATGAAATGATGATTGCATGAATTAGCTTTGACCGTTTATGTATCATTGTTTCAATTGTATTTTCTTAGTATCTATTAGTTTAATGTCTTTAAACATCGAAAAAACAAAAAAGATTTCTGTTCTTTCTTTATCTTAGTTAAGAACACTATTATGAACATTTATTTCACAAGATTTCAAGTAAATCTTGCAAACTGTATATAGATTGTTTATAATCATTTGTATATATTCATATCTCTATTTGAACACTTGTAATTAGTATATAAATTGGTAGAATCATAGCTTTAGATTAGTTTATTTCTTTTATTATTTTTAAGACCTTAGTTGGCTAACAGAGTCATTAAACCCGTCGGGTCAGTTCATTCCAAACGGCTTGGGTTAATTAGACAACCTCGGTCCGGATCTGACCTTCCAGTTGACGGTGTGTCATTTATGCCCGTCAACAAATGGCGCTAGAAGGAGGGCTGAGTAAATTTACTGATTAAATGTTTTACCCCTCAGCCTATCATAATTCCAGATTTATAAATTCTTCTTTTGTGTCATCTTGAAATGCATTAGAAGGCAGACCAGACTGACATGCTGGTCTTGCAGGAGTCTTTGTTTTGAATTTATTTAATTTCCCATGGCTCCCCAAATCACTGTGTTGGAACATGCTTTCCACTTCTCATTACTTGATATTCCCAACGAGACAGTCTATCGCTTGTCCAAACTCACCTTTGATGGTGAGGGGGATGTATCTACTAAAGACCATATTAACAAGTTTGGGTGTAGATGCATCAAGCATGATATTTCTGATTTAAAGGTTTTATGAAAATTGTTTTCTTTTACTTTTAGGGGTCGGATTAAACGTTGTTTTGAGTCTTTTCCAGCATATCACATTTTTGATTGGTTTCAATTTGTAGAGGAATTTTTAGATGCTTTTGAAAACTATGATTACAATCAATTACATGAAGAATTTCAGACTTTGCTAATCAATGGCAATTCATCTCCAGAAAGATTTTCAACAAGAATCCATCATGTTCTCTGTAAATTTAATCCTGATGACATGTCATTTGTACTAAATCTCCTCTATGATGCTTGCATCCCTTTCATTCAATCATATTCAATCGCGAATGATGAATCAATTACAAATCCTATCACTCAATTGCGAGAAGAATTTTGTTTGCAGGATGAGAGGAATCCATCCGAAAATTTTGAACAAGCAAGGGAGGTAGAATCTACTGAAAAGGTTCTTACTGACAATCAAATTGGTTTTTCCTTTGAATCATTGTATTTTCAGTCCTCGACTATCGTGGAAGAAGATTCGATGTTGGGTCAAGGTGAATGTCCTCATTCTTCTAACTCTTGCTCTAATCGGTACTTAAATTCAGTTATTGAAGAACACTTAGGTGATGAAATCGATCTTAAGCATTCTAACATTCCAATGAAACTGATTAGAGATGTAAATCTGCAATTTGAAGAAGAAACCTTAAACCTTCATCCACAAATCATACCTTATCCATAGGAAATATTAGATGTTTGTCATGAAAGTTTTGAATTATCTATCATACAGGAGGCAAATTTAGACGATCATATTATGTTGACGGATTTATCACCAAAACATAGTGAAATGTTTAAGGAAAGTGAAGAAGAATGTCTTGAGAATACCATTGCTAAATATCATAGCTCATTTCTGATTCCTTTTACTCTTTATATCCTGATCTCTTCTTAGATTCTGGTAGACATGATACTTTACCCACGGTATCTTACTCTTTTTCGTCACAATTAGATCTTTTCGATATGCCAAGATTTGGTGAAATTAATTCCAAACATAACATTTATGAAGTCAGATTTGATGCTCTTTCACTTTCATCACTCGCATGGAAAAAATACATGTTGCAAGATGATTTTACATGATTTATTTTTGAAAAAGACAATGCACTCTTTCTTATGGAGATCAAATATTCTACATTGCATATTCGTTCTTTGATTAATTCAAATTTTAATGCTTACGTTTCACATTTTGAAACGATCAATCTCATCAAAGGAAGCGTTCAAACCAATGATCTAATTGATGTCATGAATCCTCTTATGATGTGTTCCTCATTGATATATCCATTTCATCAAATTCATAGTTTTCATCCTAATTTTTATGACAAGATCTTGGAATGGCTTGAAGATTTGTATCTAAAAAATCTTCATAATAAAGATAAAGTTGTTCTTGCTTTGTTTTTACCTAAATATGTAGGAAGTAAGCATGACATGATTCTTTTAGATCCTCCATGTGAAGAAATTGATGAACACTTGGAGAATTGTCAGGAGGATGGGGCACTTCGGGCTTGGCTGATGGTTATGTCAGGTCCCCATAATATTGACAAGTTTTTCAAACTTACTTACACTCTTCCATGCCATTATGACCCATATCATGACAAGATTACATAATGGTTGGAGGATTCGTACATCAAGAAGTTTCAAAAGAATGATAAGGCTGTGCTTGTTTTGTTTTTAAATGAATATATATGAGGTAAGTATGACATATTTCTTTTGTATCATCAAATACTACATTCTTTTGTTTTGATTTTCAACTTTCTATGCCTTCCGGGATTGAATATGTTCTTGTGCATGCACTAGAAATACGATTTTACTTAGCATTTTGATCTATTTAGTAGTTTAGAGTAGGTTTCCTTTTGTTTTATTTCTCACTGTTTCTCTTTGTAATAATGCAGTTATGAACACAAGTGGGCACACCAAGAGAACCATAATATGAATGTTATCAGGGAAGTCCACTTTAAATATTTTTTTCTCTGCTTTTCATTGAATATTTCTGTTCAAAAACGTAGTATCATCATGAAAATTTTAAATGGAAAGTAAAGAGACAAGTAAATTTGAACTATCAATTCAACCCTGACCTAAGGTGGCACGAGTAGGACTGCACTCATATTAATAAGGATTTTTCTATTCTCTTCCAGGATCTCAAGATATATTTTACTTCATGATTTCTGATCCACCCTCTTGTAAATTTTTTTTTTCTGTTTTTGATTTTGGTTCTTTTCATTTTGCTTGTTTTTGATTTGTTTTCTGAATAATTATGTTTGAGTCACCATTCATTTGTTGAATGGAATCAAAATTCTTATTCATTAACAACAATTGATAACATTTCAAGCACTTGAACAATAAATGCTAAACTTAGATCAACGGAAGTAAGTTTCTGTTCAATCAGTGTTTCTGGTTTCTCATTAAAATCACAGGAAGACGCGATTATCCTTAACAAACTTCTAACTCTGTCCCTATTTTAATGAGGATGACTCAATTGTGCTTCCCCATCCTAGATATGATTTCTTGACAGAAATCTAATTGTCCAAATCATGATGAAAGTCATCAGAACAGAAAAATGATTCTTAAATGATCAATCTTTTCATTACCAGATTGAGAGATCTTCAGTATCACCCCGCTCTCTTAAATATCATGAAGTTTCTGGAAATTTATAAACAAATTTTAGAGAGTTGGAAGCACTATAATGTGTGGGAATTGTATATAAACCCGCTGGGACACTGAACAGGTCTACTGGCAGCACGTAAATGTACACATGATGCCAAGGCAACTTCGTCGGGGTATTGAACAGACCTACTGGCAGCGAAGCAATGCCGGGTTTAAGAAGATCCTCAGGTATGTATTTTATTTTGATCAAGTGTGAAGATGTTTTTATCATGAATGGACAACTCTTGGAGAGGATAGAGGTACTTGATTGGGTTAAATGACATCCCTGCCGAGGCTATGGACGCCTGCTAGCAGCAATGTTCCTATCAATGGTATTGAAGTCACATGTATAAACATCGCTACACTTGTGGTTTAAACAAGACACCAGATTACAATTTTGGACAAAAATGCACTCAATTTTATGACTGTGTTATTTTCTGAGTTATTGTCGAAGTGCTTGATCTGTCGTTAATTGTCTCTAAAATTTATTTCATCTGTGCCCCTGATATAAATGATTGGTGATGCAGAGATAACTGCTTCACCCAACGTGTTTCCATTATTGACAGCCAACATTTCTGTCAAATTTTATCATAATTAAAAGTCATCACAAAGGGATAATTTTTTTTTGTAGCTGCCTCCTCTTTATATTACAAACGTTTCTGTCTTTTGGTTTCAAGGAGATTTATTAGCCTAGCTGATTATAAGAGTGTTTCATTTAAATTTATCGTATGTTTGTTTAATTTCATGACTGGAAGAATGAAATTAAAACAAAAGTTTGGATTGAATAATAATTTTACAGTTTGTAATTTCTTTGTTTCTTTTTCAAATGAGATTACACCTCAAAGGCATCTATACTTTTTAAAACCTTTAAGTTTGCAAGCTTATTGATTGATCCATTGTCACAAATTTATTCGGTTTGGAAGATATAATTGAGTCTCATTTATGGTTGATTATATGATTTTTTATATTGGATATGCTTGATGGCACATGACCTGGGGTTAAAATTCAAAATATGTTTCTTGCTCTTACCAGTCATATCATAATCCTATCACCCTGGTATAGGATTGATGTACTTGTAATTCCACATCATCTTATTGTCCTGCATGATTCATACTCACATTCATTGTTCGAATTGGTAAGTGGCATTGGGTTTAGTGTTCATTGCGCAGGGTGGTTTTTAATCTTGTGCATCCTCTGATTCTTAGTCACTCAAAGCTCACATTACCAAGTATGATAGCCTCCCAAGTCTGTAGGTTTCGTGCCTCTTCCAATTTTACAGACCACTCTTTACTGTTTGTGTGTTGGAGAGAAAAACCTACATCTCCCTGCCTTTCTCTACTCCTGTTGTTGTATTGTAACCATATGACTCTGAGGTTTTTCAAACCCGTAATTGCACACCTGAGACATGTTTTTGCAGGAGGATTTCTAAGCAAATGATTGACAATTTGGAGAAACCGTTAGAAGCCCATTTCCGAAATGGGCTCATTTACTATCCCCACAGGCAGTTTCTTTAGAAACTACACCGTTTCAGAGATATGTCTCGTTATTTGGAGGGGAAAATCTCATAATTTCTGTTTTGGTTGAGGTAAGCGTTTTTTATTTTGCTCAGAGATTCAAGCCTGTTGATGGTTTTTCTGGGTTCCAAGTTAAATATGCCCTTCTATTTGTTGATGAACCTGCATAAGATGTCAAAGCGTTATAAGAAACAAAGTTTAAACCCTCTGTCTAGCCTCTTTCACCATGGGATTATACGAATCTTGCTGCTGTCGCATCTGGCTCAAATTGGGGACACTTGGGAAAACTTCTTGTGTCGATACAATTTTTCCCTACTTGAGAGCACAATGAACTCGCCTATGCATTCAAATATAAACCCCAATCCTTGTAACCCTATGGCTTAAAGTCAAGGTGTCGATTCACATAGAGACTGTGAGCTCACTGAACCAATTTCTGTTGCTATGCAAAACCCTCTAGGTAAAAAACCACGATGTAATTTTGTACCCAAAAAATTGTTAGAAGAGGTAGTGGATGTATTGAAGGAGAGGGTTTCTCTTGATCCTGCTATTGAGCCGAATCAGGGTTTCATTAACAAATCAATGGTTAGAAAAAATTGCAGGCATAAGGAACAGAGTAATTCAAACTAAAATTTTACAAACGAGAGGATTAAGCGGTCTAATAATATGATCATTAAAAAACTCAACAAATTTCACTATCATAAATTCGGATTTTATTTTTGATTTTATTTTTTACTATTTTAGACTAGCTATAGAATCCTGTAGCTTATCTTTTGTAAATATTAGTTTGTATTATTTTCTAAAAATCAATTTCGTTTTGTCATTTACAGGGAAGTAATAATTATGGTGCTATTCACAAGGAGAAGCCCTCATGGATTATGCGATGTATAGTTTAGTAGTTTCTTTTTTGTTTGATAAAAATATGTCATTATGTAATTAATTTTGATAAACAAAATTCTACAGGAGTGGTTCCCTGTTGTACTATTTTTGTAAAACAATCTATTTTTTTGGGATTACCCTCTATCTTGCATGATAAGAGGTTGTTAATCCAAAACTAGTTTAAATAGTGTTTGCTGTTAGTAATAAAGACAACTTTTGCTGGGATACAGTATGGACATGTGGTTTTGGGAACTGATATGGGAAAGCTATTCACCATCGGCTTTAGACCTGTGTGATGCTTATTCCATTGTGTTCTTCTATTGCCTTGGTCTTATGAGATATTATTATGTTTGATGTAGCTTTAGCCTTGTCATCATATGGTGTTTCATATTGTGAAGTGTTTTGACTCTGTCCATAATTTGTCATTCCATTTTGTATGTGTGATCAATCTATCATTTGATTATTATTGAATTTATTCCTAATATTAAATGATGGATGATATCGATACTCAGAATTGAGTTTTCTCTCGTTTTCTTAAATATTGATTATCATAATATCATATGAGTTTTAATCAATCATTATTTTGCTGTTATGTTTTTGCTCCAACACATTACACACTTCTTTGAATTTGTTCTGGAAGTACTAGTATTGTTCTGTCACAGGTTTCCCTTACATGCAGGACAAGTAGGAGCTTGAACGACACATGAGATAAGCTCAGTTTCACTGATCAGTTATAGGTTAGTCTGCGTGTTATTTAGTTAATTTATTTATTAATGAAATGATGATTGCATGAATTAGATTTGACTGTTTATGTATCATTGTTTCAATTGTATTTGCTTAGTACCTATTAGTTTAATGTCTTTAAACATCAAAAAAACAAAAAAACATTTCCGTTCTTTCTTTGTCTTAGTTAGGAACACTATTGTGAAGATTTATTTTGCAAGATTTCAAGTAAATCTTGCACACTGTATATAGATTGTTTATAATCATTTTTATATATTCATATCTCTATTTGAACACTTGAAATTAGTATATAAATTGGTAGAATCATGGATTTAGATTAGTTTATTTCTTTTATTATTTTTAGGACCTTAGTTGGCTAACAGAGCCATTAAACCCGCCGGGTCAGTTCATTCCAAACGGCTTGGGTTAATTAGACAACCCCGATCCGGATCTGACCTTCCAGTTGACGGTATGTCATTTACACACATCAACACTTTGGAAGGTAAAAAGGAAAAGAAAGGAGTGTTTTGGAAGTCTAGAAAAACCCAAGGACTATTCTAGGTTCCATGGTGGAAAAGAAAGGGAGGGTGTGGTAAAAAAATTGTTAGAAGTAGGAGCTAGAATGAAACTAGTGAAAAATGGTAGTGAGGAGATATGCAAAGAGGAAGGGGAAGCCTAGAATAAGGACACCACAACATAACTACTATTTGGAGGTCCATGAGAGCCATCGAGAATAGGTAAGAAATTATATTCCATTAATTAGGTCTCAACATTGAATGAAGTCAATGTCATCAACAACCCCATTGTGGTTGGTGGATGTATTATTCCAATAAGGCATAAGTTGACACTATATGGAATATGCTCAGCTTGTTTTTTATGAATATTATTGTAACATATCCGAATAATCAATTACTTAGAGGTTTGCTTAATTCATAATCCCTGGGCAAATACTACTTACATCATTGAGTTTTTATTGCATTATTAATGATAAAAAGATATATAATCTCTAGATCACTTTCATTAAAAATGACAAAGAGCCTATGTTTCTCATCAATCCTTCAAAAACGTTTAATATATATATTTTTTCCGAAGAAAAAAACATAAATTTTATTCATATAGAGAAAATTTACATTTTGAAGAATGCATGAGAAGTCATGCATTTAGTCTGGCTAGTCTCTATCAACAAAACATTCAATCTTGAGAAAGCCAAGAGAATCCAACATCTAAATAATACAAGCAAAAGAGTGCGGTGAAACAGAGTAAGCCCTGCATAACAAAAATAAAGGTTGAAAGAATCCCATCACATAAACCACAAGTGAAAATCCAAGAGACAAACCCAAAACCTCGCAGAGAGCAAGCCTAAAAAGAAACCCCCAAAGAATCCCTAGAAGCCAGAGGGACAAGGTCAAAGCGACATATATTCTTCCAACAATGGGGAGGGAAACAAAACCCTGAAATCCATCAATAAAAAACTAAACCTGACACACAACTTCTTAGCATCAACAAGATGAGGCTCTGAGTATACATCAAACCCTGAAAAAACTGAGATGTGATAGGGACAAAAAAAATGAGTCAAAGGATATAGAGGAGAGTCCAGAAGAAAAACACCAACAAAGATAGAAATGACATCCCGAATGACCAAACATCAGCAAAAAACATGAAATGAGTAGAGGGAGAGGGCACAAGACACCATGGATGGTCTCGTCCGCACCCCCTAAAAACCCATTGTTGGCATCATCACTGAAAGACAATGAGAAACCTGCGGATCGACCAAGGAAAAATTCCACTGGGGATCCAAGCCACACGCAGAACGTATGAGCCACAAAAAGCGAGGGCTAGGGTTTCCCCTGAGCCCCATACCGACACACCAATCCAAAATGAAAAACACAGAACAATAGCATGACTCACAAATCTAGCAGGCCACCCATCAAACCGACGATCTCCAACGAACTCGGTGAACACTAGCGAACACGACACCTGCCATCCATAGAACACTCAGTCACAACCCCGTGTAGATGCGCTTCCTTATTTATTTATTTGTTTTTATAAAAAAAAGTTTAATATTAATGTCATATTTAAATGATTTAATGAGATGTTTATATCTCTATACAAAAATAATATAAAGTAATTATTTAAGAATTAAAAAATAAAATAAAATTGTAAATTTTTATAAATTAAGTAATTAAATCATTATAAATAAGAGTTTTTTTTGCATAAATAATTTTTTAAATGTTAATTTAATTAAAAATAAATAAACAAGATGAAATATACAAAGATATAAAATTAATGGATCGACTTTCTTAATATTAAAATTTGATAAAAGTATTGACTTTCTTAATATTAAAATTTGATAAAAGTATCGACTTTCTTAATATTAAAATTTGATCCACCGTATAGGATGACAAGGAATAGAATGTGCAAGGGGATGGAATTTCGGGGTTCACGAACACCTGTCTTTGGCTCGTCCCTCAAAATCAGACCTAGTGACCTCTCCTCCTAATTGTGCACGAATGGATTTAATGTTAGAAGGTGTGTCCTCTTCAACAAAGTAATTCCCTCCCGTGGCATTCATTCCTCTTGTACTTCTCTAGTTTCATATGGTTTTCTTGCCAATTATGGCAATGAAGGCTCTCTTCATGGGAAAATTACAACCCCAACCCATCCTTGTCAACCTTCATGAATTAGATGACCCCCCCACCCATGTGGCCAAGTCCTTCACCACCCGCGACTCCACTCATCACTTTGAATGCTCATCACCCTTTGGCTTATTTCCTGACTTTGAATGCTCCCTCTGGTCACCTTGCCATTCTCCGGTTCTCTCCTTTTGTAAGTCCTCCATTTTTTTTCTGTCCTCATGGCATGGGTTAGCTCCTACTGTCAATCGCGAAGTAGGAGAGGCAAACTTGTTGCCTCACAGGCATAGGTGAATGCTGCAGAGTCGATGACAATCCACCAAGCCATTATTCCCCCTGAAATTCAAGAAGGGATAGATTTGGGCGAAGTTGATGCTCGGGTCTCCAAGAATTTCATTGAGAATGAAGCAATGGATGTAGAATTGTGGGCTTATATCCCTCACATAGGTTCTTCACGCACCAAGGAAACTAAGTATAATCAGAAGATAGACTTATATTGCCATATGAAATCCCTTATGGGAAAAGTGTTGGTCGAGTGGAATGAATCTTATCAGGAAATTCCACTTTAGCTTTATGATGTTAAATTTCAAATCAAACTAGTAGATCACAAAATCAATCTACTTGCTAAGAAGCTAACATGCATGGACTTCACCATGCTCAATATTGCTCAACCCTAGGTTCCTGCTGCTAAGGATAATACTATGCATGTTTAATTTTTTGTATGTTAGGCCTGTTAATTTTTTCGTTTACCATTTTCAGAGGTAGTGAGGCTACGACCCCTCCTCATCCTAGATATTCACATATTAATCAGACTCACTTCAACCTTTACTTTTCTGCCTTCAATCTCTCGTATTTTATGTTATGTATTTTTAAGTCTTATATGCTTCTTGAGATAATTTGGATAGACAAGTTGCTTTTTTTCTGTTGGTCCGGTTTCCCCATTGGTAGACTAGTAGCTCCTGAATCTATTTTTGCATTAAAAAAGCAATTTCATCCCTCCAAAATTGCAAGTTTAGAAAAAATTGTATTGCTAGATTACGGTGATGACAAAGTTAAAAAAGTGAAATATATAGAATATTTAATATTCTTCTTAATAAAATCCAAAAAAATCCTGCCACCTCCTTAATTTAGAGACTACCTTTGCTAATTTAATTTGGATCCTTCTAATCTTGGAGCAAACTTCCCTCTTTGATAGGTTGTTTGACGGAATTCGACAATGGAAAATAGTGAATTTGACAATGAAATTCTGATACTATAGAAGGATTTATAAATTCCCATTCTCTTTAGAACAAATTCATATTGCAATTTCAATGATTAAAAATTGTAACCAAAAATCTTGCCAGAATTATAAAGAAAACTCGTTGGAAACAAAGCTAGGGAAACAACTCATGAATATATTATATATAACTCATCACCAATCACCTCACTACAAACAAACATGTCACAAAGTGGGATTTGAATCCAGGTGTACAGGGTAACAACTTTTCATCACAACCACTCATGAAGTTACACTCAGTTAACTAAACCCCAACCCTACTCCTTATAAAAATTACATAAATCACTATTATCCTCTATATGTGGCCCTTTTCCTCATACCACTCAAGTTAGATCCAATTAACTAAACCCTAATCCCAAGCCTTATAAAACTTACATGAATCATTATTATCTTCCACATCTACAACATGTAAAACTTCGTATTTGTCCATAACTTCTAGCATGCCACTTTTCCTTTAAAAATTTATGTATATTTATCATTTGTGTTTCAAAATGAAAGGATGTCTATGGATGTATATAGGTAAGTCGACTTAAACAACACCTACAATGTTTAATTTTCTGATTTTGAGCTCTGATAATTATCGCCTTATGATTTAAATGCTACTGTTATCATAGAATAATTACAAACTGAAAATCTCAACAAGACTTAGTGGACTTGATGAGAGGTTGTTGTAAGTAAATATTGTATGAGAAGATGCATTACAATTGAGGGCCCTGCTATATATACTTGGGCAAAGTGCCTTTTCATTTAATGGACATGTCTTTTCCATTATTGTCTTTTCATTAATTAATTAATTATTGATTATTTGTATATTTATATATTATATTATAAATATATTGTTTATATATTATATTTATGTTGATAATTATTTCCTCACATGAATGTCTAGATAATATAGATCATCCTGGAGTAGACAATGTGAGAGCACCTCTATTCTATCCACTCCTCGTCAGGAGAAAGACTACGTCTAGACCATTCACCACTAGAAAAGCTCCATGAGTAAATGAGTCATTTCCCTTGGTCAAATCAACATGATCAATCTCGGATAATGTCTTCTCAATGTTGCTAACTGGAGAAACATAAACACTCCCTCTCAATGAGGGAGACATTCTGCATCATGCCAAGCTTGTTTATGAAGTATACAAACTTGGTCTTAGACATAGGCTTGGTGAGAATGTCTACAATTTTCTCATCTGTGGATATGTACTAGATCTTTACTACTCCCTTCAGTACCATGTCTCAGATGAAGTGATATTTGATCTCAATGTGCTTCAACTTGTCATGAAATATTGGATTTACTGAAAGCTTGACACAACTTTCATTACCATAGTGTATTAAGGTTGTCTCTAGCTCTTGATCAAATAGTTTTGCAAGAATTTTCCGAAGCCATACTACTTCGTGACTTGTGACACTGGCTACGATATGCTCTGCTTCTGTTGTATTGAGTGCTACATAATTTTGCTTCCTGCTAAACCAGGATATCATAGCTAATCCTAATCTGAAGTAGCATCCGAAGGTGCTCTTTCTGTGCATTTCACTCCCTTCCCAGTGAGAATCAATATATTCCTGCAGCCTCACTTCATCACCCGAGTCATATCTCAGACCATATAAAACTATACCATGTAGGTACCTCAACACATGCTTTTCTACAACATAATGGAAGTTCCTAAGTTCAACCATTAACTAGCTTAGGGTGTTCACTAGAAAGAAAATATCTGGTTGGTGTTAGCCAGGTACATCAAGGATTGAATCAGTTGCATGTACATAATGGAATACACCAAATCTAATTCTGAAGTGGAATCACTCAACTTCTTCAGATTTGTCATCATAGGTGTAGCCATGGACTTGCAGTCCATCATACCGAATTTGCTGAACACCTCAACTATGTATTTCCCTTGTTCGAGGAGGATCTCACCTAATTTCTACCACACCTCCAATCCCAAGAAATAATGCATCAAGCCAAGATCCTTCATCTCGAACTTAGAGGCCAACTCCCTCTTGCACTGATCGATGAGTCGATCTGCTTCCGTAAGGAACAAGTCATCAACATATAACACCAAGATCAAAGGATCACCATCAAAAACCTTGTAGTAAAGGTTGGGATCTTCTTCACTCTTGGTTAAGCCCAAGCTCATCAAGTATCCATCAATCATGGAGTACCATGCCCTAGGTGCCTGGTTGAGTCCATACAAGGCCTTCTTCAACCTGCAAACATGTGACTCCCTCCAAGGTACCTCAAAGCCCTGAGGTTTTTTTATGTACACTTTCTCCTCTATCAAACCATTGAAAAATGTAGTCTTTACATCCATATGGTGTAATCTCCAATCCGTGACTCTTGCAATGGAAATAATGGTCCTAATGGAAGTGTACCTGTTGACTGGAGAAAAAGTCTCCTCATAGTTCACTCCCTCTTTCTGGGATAACCCTCTTGCCCTGAACCTCACTTTGTACTTTTCAATGCTGGCATCTGCTGCATGCTTGATCTTGAATATCCACTTGGAAGTTACCACTGACTTCCCCTTAGGTCTCAACACAATCTCCCACACATCATTCTTCATGATGGATTGATATTCCTCCATCATGTCATCTCTCCAAACTTGTTGGTCTACCACCTCCTCATAACTGGAAGGTTCAGAATCAATGATGTGAGTCATGAATTCTATATAAATCAAGAATTTACGAGGCCGTCTACTTTACCTGAAAGTACCACGGGGAGATGCATGCCTCTTTACATCCTGCAATTTATCACGAAGCCAGACCGGCCTCTTCCTAGTCTCTGGAACAACGACTCTGGGCGGGTCCACTAGTTCAGTAGGCTCTGCCGACTTCTATTGATAGTTTGAAGGATGATCAACTAGAATAGAGGGACATGAACCCACATCCTCTAGAGCCTCATGTTCCTCACTATCAATCTCTATGTGAGACTCTCTGGAACTCCTGAAGGCTATGTCTTCGTCAAAGGTGAAATCCCGACTGACCTCTATTTGGTGTTGTTTTGGAATGTAGATTCTATAGGCCTTTGATGTCTTGTTGTATCCAACAAACATCCCATTATTCCCATAAGGCTCTAACTTCATCCTTTTCTTGTTGGGAACATGAATGTAGACTAGACAACCAAATATCCTCAAATGAATGACCTCTAGTTTCACACTCGTGAAAGCCTCCTCAAGAGTCTTGTCCCCCAAGATCTGATGGGGACTCCTGTTCTAGACATACACTGCTTTACTGGATGCCTCTCCCCATAAGAACTTGGGTAAATCTTGATCTTGAATCATGTCTTTGGCATCCTCTACAATGGACATGTTCTTCCTCTCTGCAACCTCGTTTTGTTATGGGTTGTAAGGAACAATAAACTCCCTCTTGATACTTGCCTCCTTGTAGAAATCATTGAAGTCCCTGGCAGTGTACCCTCCTCCATTATCTAATCTTAGGACCTTGATCTTCTATCGAGTTCTCCACCTGAGCCCCAAAATCCTGGAATTTGCTGAAGACTTTATCCTTGGTCTTCATGAAGGAGATCCATGTCTTCCAAGAGAAATCATCAATGAATATCACATAGTACATGAATCCACCCAAAGATGCAACTGTCATAGGTCCACATACATCTAAATGCACTAGATCCAAGATCCCCTTAGACTTGCTTTCACTGCTCAAAAAATATCCCTTGGCATTCTTGCCAAGTGCACATCCTATGCAAATGTCATCATGTTCTACCTGGATCTTTGGAAGACTTGTGACCATCCTCTTCAATGCTGGTAAAGCCATGTAATGTAAGTGTGCAGATCTCTGATGCCATAACTCACACAATCTGATGTTGTCATGTACCAATGCCAGGGATGGTCATCCCAACAATTTGTATAGACCTCCCTCTCGAACACCTATCACTATTGTAGAGTCTATATAATCTTTGTTAGTTACCACAATGCGACTAGTCACAACTTGTAGAGAAACAAAGAGTGACAAAAAGAGCTGGTCACACTATGTAGTGGAATCCTTTATTCGGTCGCTCCGTGTAATTAGGAAAATTGCAACCAAAGGGAATGTGGCCTCTCTGTGTGCACAAGCCACTTGCGACCATGACCGTACACTTAAAAAAAATAAAATATCTGAAGCAAATCTATCAAATCTGACACTGAAAGCTTTTAACTAGTTTCAGAAAAGAGTTATACTAGGTCTAGCACTAAAATCTTTTAACTACTTTGATACCATGTTGAATTTTCTAATTTTCAGATCTGATAATTATTGCCTTATGATTTAAAACCTAATATTATCATAGAATAATTACACACTGAAAATCTCAACAAGACTTAGAGGACTTGATGAGAGGTTGTTGTAAGTAAATATTGTATGAGATGATGTATTACAATTGATTGCGTGGATACATATACTTGGACAAAGTGCCTTTTCATTTAATGGACATGTCTTTTCCATTATTGTCTTTTCAATAATTAATTTATTATTTATTATTAATTATTGATTATTTATATATTTATACATTATATTATATATATTATTTATATATTATATTTATGTTGATGATTATTTCCTCACATGCACGTCTAATTAATATAGATCACTCCATCTTGGACSAGGCAATGTGAGAGCACCTCGAGTCTATCCACTCCTCGTCAGGAGAAAGACTACGCCTTGACCATTCACCACTAGCAAAGCTCTGTGAGTAAATGAGTCATTTCCCTTGGTCAAATCAGCATGACCAATTTGGAAGAATGTCCGCCCGATGMTTCTAACTGGAGAAACATCAACATACAATTCAAACCATTCCTTTGTACATATTAGGTCCTTGAATGTGAATATGAAAGATACATTAATAGTTTTAAGAGAAAATATTTGTTAAAATTATAATTATATTGCTACTATTTAAGTGATTAAAAATTTGCATGAAAATTTTCATAATAATTATTTTGGATTGATGGATTTGTAAATATCAAATAGTAACTTGCAAAATTTGGTTGCAATAGGGGTATTCAAGGGCACTAAATCCATTTTTGCATTAAAACAACAATTTCATCAAATCCACAATTGCAAGTTTAACAAAGATTGCATGGCCATATTCTGATGATGACAAATTGGAAAAAGAAAAAATATAGAATATTTAACCTTCTTCTTATTAAAATCCAAATAAATTGTGCCACCTCATTAATTTAGAGACTACCTTTGTAACACACTCGGTTACCACCACATGTTGGGCATGCCCTTCAAAGACGCTGATTTCGAACTCCAATAACCATTAATGGATAAAGATACATGAATGGCACACACACAATAATCAAGATTCATGCTACCACATAAAAGAGATGCACAATATGCCATGCATAGTAATAACCAACAATCATGCATATTCTATATACATATCTCTGAGATAAGGATTAATACACAATGGAAAATAAATATACAAACATAGAAGCACATGATTGAGAGCACTTAACTTTAACAAAACCAGTCACCAACTAGCTACAAACCAAGGCCATTCCACCCAACCTTAGACGTTGTTGTTCCAAGTCTCAATAGTAGGTCACCCCCGAGCCAGGGCTATGAATCCACAAGGATGGGTTCCAAGACAACACTTCGTTTCCCAAACCAATCAACACTAAAGCTCTCAAAGGTTTCTCAACACAAAGAATCCAAAGTTCACCAAATCTCTTCTCCCAAACTACACAACCCAAGATCGAACCCCCTTCACTGCCACACAATCCACCTCTTTCCAGGGCTCCAATGCATCTGGTCGAGAATCTCAATGCTGGAACTATCCAGGACTCACAACTGTGACAAGGTTTATCATAATGCCAATGCATCCATGCACTCAGGCATCGATTCATGGCTAGATATACATCAATTAATTACAACCAATAAACAATGGTTCTTCTCTTTCCTTGATTCATTTCCCGTGCCTAGACCAAGAGAAACAATGAATGAGGAACCAAAAATGAATGAGTAATTAACCTGATTGATTGAATTGATTGAATTGATTAACCCCTGAGACAATCAAGAACATGGATTTTGTATCAAAGTGCCCCCCCAAGGCCAACGTGGTCTCCCCAAGAGACTCATGTGCCCCCTCATATGTCCCCAACACAACTTGGGTGATAAATAATTAAAACAAAACATAAAGGTTTAGTTTCTCGATTTCCCCCTCTATCGTGGAATCATAGCCCCTTATAACTCTTGTCCTTGTCTATCCTGCAACCATCAATGTACTTCTATTATTATTAAAATGTTTAAAGAATTACATTTCCTAGGCACTTCGACCTCTCATTAAATAAAAAATTACGTTATTAAATTGGGGACTTAAAACCATGGTATTACATTCCCCTACCCCTTATTTTGGCATTGTCCTCAATGCATAAAAAAAAGAAAACAATTCAAAATTATTTAAAAATTCGCATGTACTATGCCTGCATGGCATGTTTATGCTCCCAAGTAGCATATTTAGGACCGTAGTAGGTCCACTAAACTTTTACCAGTTCTATGATTCGATTTTAGAGCATTTTGACTTTTTTGTCCAATATGCACACATGCCGGACTTGAAAGTCTCCCTCTCACTCCAGCTGAATCAAATTACAATCAATATCATGGTTAGGATCATGCACATACTTTTCCAGCAAAGAGACATGAAATACATTATGCACATTCATGGAAGCAGGTAATACAAACATGTATACAATTGGCCCTATTTTGTTCAATATCTCAAATGGACCACGAAATCTAGATGCTAGCTTTGTAAAACTTCCCAACTTCAATGAGCTCTTCTTGGTGTTCACTTTCAAAAGTACATGCTCCCCTACTTTAAATTCTCTATCTTTCTGATTCTTATCTGCATAACTCTTCTGTCTATCTTGTGATGCTTTCAAATTTTGCTTAATTTTAACCATCTGGTCTTCCATATCCTTGAGCAATTTTGACCCAAGTACCACTCTATCTAGTGGGTTGTCCCAACTAACTAGAGTATTGCATATACAAGGCTTCAAATGGGCTCATCTTCAATGAATCTTGGTACCCATTATTGTAGGAAAACTCAACCAAATACAAATAATATTCCCATTTGGATGGCTTATCCATCACATACTTTCTCAACATTTCTTTGATTACTTGGCTGACCCTCTTTGTCTGCCCATCTGACTGTGGATGATATGCCGTGTTAAAATTTCATATTTGTACCAAATCCTTTAAATAATCCTCTCCAAAATTTTGAAGTAAACTTTGTGTCTCAATCCAAGACAATTGCCTTAGACATTATGTGCAACCTAGCAATCTCTGTCATGTAAATTTCTGCAATATTGGTTGCTGTATGAGTTTTTTTCACTGGAATGAAATGAGTATCTTTTTTCAATTTATCCATAAACTACCATTATTGAATCATGTTGCCTTGCTGTCCTGGGAAACTTAGTGATAAAATCAATGGTTACCACTTCCCATTTCTTCTCTAGAATTGGCAATGGTTGTAGCAAATCTGCTGGGTTCCTATGCTCAAATTTTATTCTTTGACATTCCATACATTTGGAAATCTAATCAACAACATGCTTCTTCATTCCCGGCCAAAATAATTGGCTTCTTACTACTGCAATTTTTTTCTGGTAACTGAGCTGTCCGACATATGGAACATTATGCATTTCCCTTAATGTCAAGTTCCTAAGTTCTCCATAACTAGGAACATAAAATCTATTCTTATGCATAAGTACTCCATCCTCTTTAATCTTGTACCCTTTGAATTTTCGATGTACATCCTCTTGCTATAAACTCTCTTTTACTTGTAGGTAATGCTGGTTTGTAATAAGAACATCCAAAATCCTACTCTTTAAATCTGATTGGTGCATACTAATGGTTGTAGCGTGCGTGAGATGTACCCTTCTGTTGAGTGCATCGACAAATTTATTCTCTTTCCCTCTGATATGTTTGATGTCAAATTCATAGTCACTTAAAATTTTTAGCCATATTGTTTGTTTGACATTTAAAGTTGGTTGTTCAAAAAGGTGCTTCAGACCACTATGGTTTGTTCTTAGTTCAAATTTCTTCCCCACTAAATAATTCCTCAACATCTTCAGGTCATGAACTATGGCAACAATCTCCGAGTCATGCATGGCATAGTTACTCTCATGTTATTTAAGCTTTCTAGACTCGTAACTAATGACATGACCATTTTCAGCGAGGAATCCACCAAGTCCTTCTTTGCACGCATCTATACAAACCACACAATTTTCATTTGGGTCTACAATCGTTAAAATAGGAGTGCTAGTAAGAAATTCTTTCAACAAGTTAAAATTCTTTTCACACTTTGTTGTCCATACAAACTTAGTTCCTTTCTTTTGTAAAGAAGTGATAGGATGAGGAATCTTAGAGAACCCTTCTATAAAACTCATGTAGTACCTGGTTAATCCCATAAAAGATTCGACATCTAAAAAATTCCTTGGTGTTGGCCACCCTCTAATGGCTTCAATCTTTTCTAGATCTACTGCTATACCTTCTTCCAAAATAATGTGCCCCAAGTAATGTATCCGTTCTTGGTAAAAGAAAAATCACTTACTTGGCATGCAACTAAGGTTCTCTCAGTACTTGCAACACCAACCTCATATGATGTCCATGCTCTTTCTCAGACTCATAATAGATAAGTATTCCATCCAAGAATACAATGACAAGTTTATCTAGATAATTTATGAATATGCCATTCATTAATCACATAAAGATAGTTGGTGCATGGTTAGTCCAAATGGCACCACTACAAACTCATAATGTCCATACTTGGTTCTAAAGGCCATCTTACTAATGTCTTCTTCCTTGATTCTTACATGATGGTATCCTAATCTCAAGTCTATTTTTGAAAATATCTTTGCACCTCTTAGCTGATCAAAGAGATCATCAATTCTAGGTAGCGACTATTTGTTCTTCACATTGCTTGTATTCAGCTATCTAAAGTCAATACACAACCTCAATGTTCCATCCTTATTTTTCACAAAGAGTATTGGTGCTCCCCAAGGTGAAACACTTGGGCGTATGTACCCTTTCTTCAACAATTCCTCTAGCTACATTTATAACTCTTTTAATATGGTGTACTCATTATGTAAGGAGTTTTTGATACTAGGGTAGCTCTTGGTACCAAATCAATAGAGAAATCTATCTCCTTTTTTGGTGGCAATCCTGGTATTTCTTGGAATACATCTTCAAACTCTTGCAATATTGAAAAATCTTCTAGGCTTGGTCCTTTTGCCTTTTCTAGTTTTTCTACATGAGCTGCATACAATTGAAACCCTTCCCTAAAACATGTCTTCAACTGTAAGATTGAAATTTCCCTTATAGAAATGGGTCTAAGAATTCCTCTCACAATGCTCCGCTTTCCTTCTTCATCAAGGCATGTAAATGTCTTGTCATGAAAATCTAGGACAACATGATGCTTGTCCAACCAATCCATCCCAATTAGGAAGTTGTAATGACCCTTTTCTTAATTTCATAAATAAACCTAATTATAATTAATTATTATATAACCTTAATTGATTACAAGTTATTAATTAATTATTTTGATTATACTTAGTTGAAGTATGATTAACTCCTTGATTAGGGGTTAATGAATGAGTAATTATTAAAAGAGACATTAAATGATTAATTATTAATTTAAGGGTTAGTGATTAATTAAGTATTAAATAAGGTAATTGATTAAATATGTAATAAACCACTAAGGGAAAATAAAATATGAGGTTAAATGGGTTACGTACCCCATAAGGGATAACGTAACCCATAAGTAAAATAAGCATTAAAGTAAAGGATAAGCCAATTTAATGGAAATAAATGGAGGGATAAGGTTTGGTGGAGGGGGAAGGTTCGAGGCGATGATGGAGGCATAAGGGGAAGGAGGAGGATTCATTTTGGGGGGGAAATTCATTGAGGGTTTTTACGGGAGGAGATTTTGGGAGCTTGGGACTGGTTGAGAAGAGTGGGATTTTACAGTGCACACCGGGGCTGAGGGGTTTTGGGCTCGGAGGGCTAGGACGTCCGTAGATGTCCTAGGGCCAGGCGTACTGGTCGGCAGGGTGGTGGTTTTGGGGTGTTCAAG
>JASDQU010011151.1:86035-97475 GCA_032191745.1 Picea mariana | reverse complement strand
AGCCCAAAGATTATTGTAAGTGACAGAGATCCCATCTTCACTGGACATTTTTGGACAGAATTATTTTCTTGTTTGGGTACTCAATTGGCTCATAGTTCATCCTATCATCCTCAATCTGATGGACAAACCGAGATAGTGAACAAATGTCTGGAAGGCTACCTTTGTTGCTTTGTCTCTGATAAACAAACACAATGGTTCAAATGGTTACCCTTGGCAGATTGGTGGTATAACACTTCCTTTCATACTGCAACAAAAATGACACCATTTATGGCACTTTATGGATACCACCCTCCTTCCATCACTTCTTCTCTAAAATAAAAATCTAAGGTTCAAGAAGTGGAAGATCACATCGAGAATCAACAACAAGTTCCCCAAATCTTAAAGGACAACCTGACCATGGCACAGAATCGCATGAAACAACAAGCAAATCAACATCGTAGTGAAAGAAGTTTTGAAGTAGGGGATTGGGTGTTTTTAAGACTACAACCATACAAATAGATGTCCTTCAAGAAATCCAAGAAGGATAATAAATTATCACCAAAGTACTATGGCCCTTATAAGGTGTTGCAAAAGATTGGTACTATGGCATACAAATTGGAGTTGCCTACATCTTCACGAGTACACCCACTTTTCCATGTTTCATGCTTAAAGAAGGTTATAGGCGACAAGATCCCAGTTCAAACTGTATTGCCAGAACTTGATGAGGAAGGAAAAATCATATTGGAGCCTGAAGCCATCACTGACACAAGAATTCGCCAACTGAGGAATAGATCCATTTCAGAGTATCTCATTAAATGGAGGAAACTACCGGCTAAATATTCCACTTGGGAAGATGATTCTTTTATACAGAAGCATCCAGAGTTACTCATGCGTTGCGGACAACACTTGTCTCAAGGGGAGGGGCATGTTAAGCCCTAATATTGGCTCATTACCCCTTAATTGGGGCATATTATATTAGTAATGTTATTTTATTTATGTCGGCTTTAGGCCATTAGTTGTAATTATACCTCCTAGTCTCCTATATATACCAAGGAGACATTTTCATTTTGAATCATCTTGTACTTGAACATTTAAGTGGGGTAAAAGGAGGTGGTCCCCTCGAAGAGGCTTATTATCTGAAATTATCTCTTTTTCAAGGCGTTGAGTACTTTTTCTGAGGTTTTTCTATGCTATATTGATATTTGGTTCTTAACAATCGATGTGCTTGGTCCACTGCCTATGAACTGGGTCTCTACACAAATTGAGAGTACTCTGATTATCACACCATATAACTATCAGATGATGAAAATTAACTCCCAACTTTGTAAGAAAGTGTTGCAACCAAATATCCTGAGTAGTAACATTCACTGCACCTCTGTACACTGCCTTTGATGATGATAAATAAATTTTTGATTGCTTCTTACTTGACCAACATATAGGTCCTGATATAAGGTAGAGGACATATCCTAAAGTGGACTTGTGATTGGTGCTATCACCTGCCTAATCTGAGACTGTGTAACCAACACGAACCAAGGAAGATCCTGCTGCATAGTGTATACCAAAACTGGTAGTCCCTTTAACATATCCAAGAATCCTCTTTGTTGCCTTCTAGTGAAGCTCATGATGATCCTGCATGTACTTGGAAACTAATCCAAATGCATAAGAGATGTCTAGTCGAGAGTGTGTAAGGTAGAGAAGAATCTTCACCAACTGTCGATATCTAGTACAATCAACCAAAGGTGATGCACCGACATCCTCTAGTCTAACCCGTAACTGAAAGGGTGTTGGGGCTGGCTTGGAATCTGTCATTTGAAACCTATCAAGTAGATCTATGGCATACTTGGTCTGAGACATATTGATTCCTGAATCATTCTGGCTGATTTCAAGACCATGAAAGTAATGTAACAGTCCCATATCTATCATAGAAAACCTGTCGTGCAAAGTGGTCTTCACTGCAACAATGGAGGAGGTTGAGCTCCTTATGATGAGTAAATCATATACATATAGAACTATCAGTAGAAGCAAATTTGTGTTCCTCATAATTTACACATTAGGATCTAATCTACATCTAATAAAACCTCTAGAGAGAAGATAAGAGTCCATTTTAGCATACCATGCCCGAGGTGCTTGCTTAAGTCCGTACAATGACTTCCTCAACCTGCAAACTAATGATGGATCCTGAACATGTCCCTTTGGATGCTCCATATATATCTTCTCATTAATATCTCCATGTAATAATTCATTCTTCACATCCATATGGTGTACGCCCCACTTTCTAGTTGCTGCAATAGCTAGAGCTAACTAAATGGAATCAATCTTGGCAATAAGTGCAAAATTCTCCTCATAGTCAATGCCTTGTACCTCTGAGAAACCTTTAGCTACTAACCGATCCATATACTTTGTAATGTATCCATCAACAATCCTCTTTGTCTTGAAAATACACTTACATTTAACAAGCTTCATGTTGGAAGGTAGAGGAACCAACTCCCATGCGTTGTTCTCTATTAGGGAATTGTAGTCCTCTTTCATAGCTTCCTCCCAATGGGGGTTTCCTTTAGCCTCTACATGAGGCCGAGGATCTGATCCAAGTACCATATAACAATAAATATTCAACAATGGCTCCGTGGTAGTAAAATCTTGCACAGGCTCCACAAATTGAGATTTGGTTCTCCGTGGATCGATAGGATCACCCACACGTGCTGGATGTGGTAGATGACGTGGCCATAGAATCATGGGGGAAAAAGTCCACTGGTCTATCAGATGTCAATACCAAGCTTGGAAACTCTCGGGGGTTTGGTATGGGCCAACTGACCCAACTTTTGTCCAAAATTTTACATCATGCGTGGCCTCCACAAGGTTCCATGACTCTCTTTCCACACACAAATAATGTAAGGGTTTCTTATGATTGTAAACTGTTCAGTCTACTATCTCCCCATGCATGTGGGACAAATATTTACGCAGTCCATAAATCAATGGTGGATAACCCACTTGGAAGCTCAATCAATGGCTGTTGAGTGTCGATTTCTTTGTTGGGCATATTGTTGATTCAAAGGCTCAGATCACGAATGGGAGAGTTTGCTGGGTTGCTAGGGCCATGAAGGGTTTCTCAAACACAGTTTCCATGGCGATATGGGAACTGTTTAAACCATAATATTCTCACCTTGACACTGTCCATAAAAATTAATTCCATCTTACTCCAAGGAACTTGTCCAACTTTGTTGTTCTATCATGTAGCATGCCCTTGAAGGCCCAATGCTGTAACCTGCAACTCTGAGAACTCTATAAGGTGAAAAATTAGTGAGAACTCTACATGAAGTCAACATGCATTCCATAATAGAAAAAATATCCTAGAATAAGACTAGAGTCCAAGAATGGAACTAAAGTCCTAACTGGGTGAGAATTTGCTAATTATGGAAAGTCACTAAATAAGTGAAGTGAGTTAACTCCAAGTATTATATGGGTATTGCACACTTCCTTAGGAGGATAATATTCTTACTAAAGTGCGATCTATAGCCATGAAATAGGAAATATCTCCTAAAATTAAGGAAATAAGAATTATCTCCTAAAATTAAGAAAATAAGAATTATCTCCTAAAAATAGGAATTTGCCTAATGGTGGCTAAAAAATAGGAATTGGCCTAATGGTAGATAAACAATAGGAATTTGCCTAATGGTGGTTTATGAGCCCACAGTATTTGTAATATCCCTAGTTCTAATCCCTATGAATTATAATGCAATTGTATAAATGTGAATTAGGTTGGTGAGCCGATGTGTTTGGGAGAGCCAGTATTGATTTAATGTGGCTACGACCAAGCGATGTAATATGAAAATTGTATATCTATGTTTTAATAATAAAATGTGATGCCAGTTGCTAAGGGGACATGGACAAGAGATTGGGGCTGAATTAATCCACAAGAGGGAGACGTGTCTAGGATAATGGACAAGAGGGGTCAAAGGGGGAATTACCCATGTATATCAATTTAACCCATTTTCCTGAACTTGCTTATTTTATACGAACCTTCCACCTTCTAATTGAGTGTTCCCAAAGCCAATCATTGAATACATGTAAGAGGATGGGTGTGAGTAGTCACATCCCAGAGTTATTGGGAACATGGGGGGTTGACTACAATCATCTTGGGGAAGAGTGTGAGTCAAGAAAGGCAAGCCACAAGAGAGGAATTTCGTATGGGTTGGGAGAGGATTTTTTTAGTTAGTCAAGTTTGTGCATGGGAAGAAAGGAGAGAGCAAGAAAGAGACCTCGAGCTGGTGCATCCATGGAGGGTGAACTATGAAATGTAACTAGAGTGAATTGGAGCTGGAGTATTGAAGAGCCAGTTTGTCAGGCCCGAAGAGTGAACTCCTGTGTGAGTTGCATTAAAACAACACGTGTTTCTGTTGGTTCACTGATATTTTTCCTAGCAGCAAGTTCCCTTGAGTTCCCAGCTGAGAGATTCCTAGCTACCTGTGCTAGAGATACCCTGATAAACGAATGAAACATTCCTTGGGTTATCCCTGATGAACATATGGTACATCCCTTGGGTTATCCCTAATAAATGGACAGTACATCCCTTGGGTTATCCCTGATAAATGAATGGTGCATTCCTTGGGTTGGGCATATCAGGAGGAAGATGGTAGAAAAATAGGGATAGCTGTAGGAGAACACAAGTTGGGTTATGAGTTTTATGAGCTACGAGTGGACTTTGAGAGACCACCCTCTTTTGTGGATTACTAGCCTTATCTCGTGGGTGATTGGCTGTTGATATTTGTAATAACCAGTCTATGGTTGGGTGGAATGTCTATCCCAAGCAACCGATTGCACCATTCTTGTTTAAAGATAAATGTTCTATGTTGTTGCTGTGTTATTTATATGTCTTATTAATGTGCATGAACTCTGCATGAACGGGGATGAATTATATGCTGATGTAATGAGCGGTTTAGCTGTATTTCATGTTGATTATTAGCATGCTTTAGATGCATCTGTTTTATGGTTATAGACAATAACTAAAAATATTTTAAATTTGTAGTTGTAAGCTACAGAAAATTGGCTAACAGTAAAAAAATTACTTAGTTAGCAAAAGTTTCATTTTTAATGTGTATTATGCACCGTAATGTTCCTTGGTTTAGCTAGGGAACGTTATATTATGGTATCCGAGCTATAATTGAGAGAGTTTTTGCATGGCGGGACTTAGACATGGTGGCTGGGTACATTACAAAGTGGTATCAGAGCCTAATTTTTAACGCTGAGCTTCGATGGTTCGAGTTAACAGAACGTTGAAGCGAAAATTCACAGAGAATTAATCTGGAGTATGTCTGCAACTTGTTTTATTAAATTACTACAGTAAAATTGACAGAAATTTCATGGGTAATGTGAAGAATTGAGCCTCTTTGGAAATTTCAAACATAAGCAAATCAAAAAAATTTGGGTATCTTTCCGCATGATGACGTCGACATGATGTGGATGCCACATTTCAGCTGACGTGGTAGAAGAAAGACGTGTACTTCCATGGTGGTAGGTACATGTTGGATGGGATGACAGTTGGCAGGTGATGTGGAGCCATGTGGCAGGCCAACTGTCAGTCTCACAAAACTGCGGTAAGATCTTGGAATTTGTCTAAGTGTTAAACTATCGCGAGTCCATGTAGAAGGAAAAATGGTTAAGCGTTAGGACTTCTTGGACGGAATTATGAAAGGATGTTACAAGTTTATTAGTCCACTAGTCCGTTTAGATGGAAAAATGGCTAAGTGTTGGGACTTCTCAGACGGACTTATAAAAGGAAGGTTACAAGTTTATGAGTCTGTAAGTCCGTGAGTCCATGAAGGAAAAATTATCTAAGTGTTGGTGGTGGGTTCATGGAAAGTATGAAGATAGGCCATGAGTCCGTGAGTTCGCCACCCACAAGCCAGTGAATATAGTAATGAATCTAAGTATAAGTGCAAAGTGGGTGTGGTGGAACTAGAGGGTGCAAATTGGAGAACGTGAAAGACCAAAATGAAGAAGAGATATGACTTAGATCTGCGGTGAATCCATTAAGATAGATCAACGATGGAGATCTAATAAAAAAATGGTCGGACGATTGTTGAGCATTGCTACTATGTTTCACGTGATAATGAATATTCCTTCACTCTTTTGCCACCATAAATTTTAGATATGAGCTCGGATTGGAGTAAACAAATAATCGTTGGAAAGGTATTGAGGAGTAGAATACATATGCCCACCCATAATTTTAAATTGGGCATTATAATTGATCAAAATGTGATAAAATAGATTGTTGTGGCAACAAGAAGAGTGGAATGGGCAACGTTTAAATGTTGTAACTTTTCGCTCATAACTCAGATTGGGGTATGAGTACAATCATCAAAAAAATGCTTCAAAGATGGATGCATCTAAGGAATCATAATTTAATTTGGCATATTGATTCCTTCATCAATTGGGATAAATAATGACCTATAGCATTAATTGACAAAATTTCTATACTATGCATAATTCTAACATAAGTGGTTACTTGCACATGGTGCAAAATTAGAGGTATAATTAGGTATATTCAAGCCTATGATTGCATGTCAAAGTAATGGAAACATGGAAGAGCTTGTAGAAGTTGGTTGAGGCAATAACGAGCTACAAGACAAGTAACATAAAGTGGAATTGGAATCCAAGAGCCATGTAATTACCTGAGGTGAATATTTTTCCAAATAGTGTCAAAATTTGAAGAAACCTTCCCAATGATAGAGGTGAGTGCCAAAGGTGATTGTTTTGTGATTAAGATTGTAGATGCTTAGGATAGTACCTATGCATAATCTTAGAGGCACACTTGAATTGCAATACTTTTGACCCATAAACAAAGGTTAACCTTACTAACCGGGCATTGCCATTAGGCAGAAGAGCACTCTGCAAAGAGTGTTATGTGAAAAAGGATTTCTAGAAAGAGGATAAGATTACACCACTAAGCATTGCATGGGTCTAGTGTAGATTAAAACCAGTGTCCATTAGATAGGAAAGAGGCAAGCTTGCTGCAAAAGGATGGAAAAGGACATCATGAGATGAGGTGTGACCCATGAAGTGGAAGAGTCATCTCTGAGTGCAAGAAGAAGGGATTGTCATGTGTGAGTCTATGATGGGAATGGATATGGAAAGGATATAGTGCCATGCAAGTGAATAATAGTTTTCCCCTACGTAACTAAGGTTTGGACTGCAACCTTTTTTCCTACACTAAATAACACTAAGGGATGATGTTCCTAGTGTTGTGTATGGGTTGAAGAGGAAGGTATCCAAATGATCAGATGGGTTGTGGGGAAGAGTTTGGATGAGGTATTGAGGCATGGGCCATACCTTCCAACTCACATGGTGAATAAAATACCTAAACATATGGTATTCCAGAGTCAATGCAAGAATGCATTGTGTATATGTGTAACATACCCAACATGCTACCTTCAAGCCCGCCCTTGGACTTCTTTCACAATCAAATACCTTTTAAAATTTAAGGATGCATAAAATAAAAGACTTTAATGACCTGCACAACAATATCCAACAAGCATGCATAGTCTAAAGATTCAATTATACAATGATTAAATATACACAACGAAAATACATTCATATACATGTAAACGTTACTATAACAGAGAGCACTTATCTTTACGAAGGATGACACCAACTGGATGTAGACCAAGGACATTCCACCCAACCGTAGACACTACTGTTCAAAATTTCAACCACAACGTCACCCCCGAGCCAGGGCTATGAATCCACAAGGACGGTTCCAGAGTGTTACTTGGCTTCCCAAACCAGTCAGCACCCAAGCTCTCATAGGATTCCCAGCTCTCCCAAATATCCAAGTACCCAACTCTCTTCTACCCAGATTGCACCACCTGAGAGAATGGACCTCCACCCTTCTCTACCATGCAGTGCCTCAGATAACCCTTCTCCTTATTCGGGCTCCAGTGCAACTGGTCCAGAATATCAATGCTGGAACTCTCAGGACTCATAACTGTGAGCAACACTAGACACAGGCCAATGTATCTCAGAAATGCGGCCTCAGGTCACGCTGGATCACACCAGCGACCACTACAACCAACTATCTTGTGGCTAATCTTCAGCAATTCGGTTCCCTTTTCTAAGCTAAGACGTGGATGATAGATGGATCAATGAATGGGTAAGTGGGTGCATGGAGGTGCATGCATGAAAGTGCGTGAGGGATAAAATGGTGTGAATGCATAAGTGAAGGAGTGAACGAGCCAATGAACAACCCCCCCATCAGACCAGAGGTGGGTTTAAGTAACTTCGCGGGGAAATCAAGAACCTCCTGGCCTTCCCCAAGAAGCTCACATAACCGATCCCCTCCCTTAGACAAAGAGGGGTAATTAGAATATGAATAAACACTTAGCCCCTCAAGCCCCCTCTCTTGTGGAATCATATCCCCCTATAACTCTAGTCCTTGTCCATCTAGCAACCAATCGTGTATTTATTATTAATAATGATAAAAACATTACATGTCTTGGGCACACTGGCCTTTTAATGATTGTTTGGGAACTCTGGCCTCTCAACATTGTAACAATATATTATTTAAAATGGGGGTTCAAAACTTGGGGTGTTACATCCCCTCTCCCTTATTTTGGCACTGTCCTTAGTGCATATACAAAATAGAGATCAAAATCTCAAATTTATTCAAAAATCTGCAGGTACTTTGCCCACATGGAATCTTCATGCTCCCACGTAGAATATTCAGGACCGTAGCAGGTCCACAAAACTTTTACCAGCTCTATAACTCGATTCTGGAGCATTTTTACCTTTCTGTCCAATACCCGTACTCATTGAAACTGAAAATCTCCCTTCGTATCTACCTGAATCAGATGCCAATCAATAACATGGTTAGGTTCATGTACATATTTCTTTAGAAAAGATACATGAAATACATTATGCACATGCATGGAAGCAAAAAATGCAAGCATGTATGCAACTGGCCCTATTCTGTCTAATATTTCAAATGGACCATAGAATCTGGCTGCCAGCTTCGTACAACTACCCAATTTCAAAGAGCTTTTCTTGGGCTTCACTTTCAAAAGTACATGCTCCCCTACTTTAAACTCTCTTGATGTCCTGTTCTTGTCTGCATAGAATTTTTGTCTATCATGAGTTGCCTTTAAATTCTGCTTGATCTTGACCACTTGGTCTTCCATGTCCTTGAGCAACTCCGGCCCAAGTATCACTCTATCTACTGGGTTGTCCCAGCTTACTGGAGTATCACATTTCCTACTGTACAAGGCTTCAAATGGGCTCATTCTCAATGAAGCTTGAGACCCATTATTATATGCAAACTCAACCAAGTGTAAGTAATCTTCCCACTTAGATGGCTTATCCATCACATACATTCTCAACATGTCTTCAATTATTCGATTGACCCTCTTTGTTTGCCCATCTGTCTGGGGATGATACGCAGTGATAAAGTTTAGATTTGTGCCAAATCCTTTAAACAAACCCCTCCAGAAATTGGAGGTAAACTTTGTATTTCTGTCCAAGATGATTGTCCTAGGTATCCCATGCAACCTAGCAATTTCCTTCATGAAAATTTCTGCAATATTAGCCGTTGTATGCGTTGTCTTCACAGGCACAAAATGAGAAGCCTTTGTTAATTTGTCAACCACCACCATGATTGAATCATGTTTCTTATTCGTTCTGGGTAATCCTTTGATGAAATCCATGGTGATCACTTCCCATTTCTTCTCTGGGATTGGCAATGGATGCAACAAACCCGCTGGGTGCCTATGCTCAGCCTTCACCTTTTGACATTCCATACATCGAGCGATGTAATCAATAACATATTTCTTCATTCCCAGCCAAAAGAACTGGCTTCTTACTACTGTAATCGTTTTCTAGTAACTGAGATGTCCAACATAAGGAACATCATGCATTTCCTTCAGTACCAAATTCCTCAGCTCTCCAGAACTAGGAACATAGATTCTATTTTTATGCATGAGTAGCCCGTCTTCCTTTATCTCATACTCCTTTATTTTCTGCTATACATCTCCCTTTACTTGTAGGTAATGCTGGTATGTAACAAGACCATCTAAAATTCTGCTCTTCAAGTCTGATTGATGCATACTGACAACAGTAGCATGCATGAGATGCACTATTCTACTAAGTGCATCGACAACTTTATTCTCCTTTCCCTTGATATGCTTGATATCGAAGTCATATTCACTTAAGAATTCCGACCATCTTGTTTTCCTGGAATTCAAGGTCGGATGTTCAAAAATATACTTCAAGCTAATGTGGTTTGTCCTTAATTCAAATTTATTCCCCATGATATAATGCGTCCACATCCTCAAGGTGTGAACAATGGCAACAAGTTCCAAGTTGTGGGTGGCATAGTTCCTCTCATGTTCCTTAAGCTTTCTGGACTCATATTCAATGACCTGTCCATTTTGCACGAGGACTCCCCCAAGTCCTTCCTTACATACCAAAAAACTTTTGTTTGGGTCAACAATCTTTAACACAGGTGCACTAGTAAGTAATTCCTTCAACAGATTAAAATTCTTTTCACAGTTGAGTGTCCATTCAAATTTAGTTCCCTTCTTTTGCAAATAAGTGATGGGATGAGCAATCTTAGAGAACCCTTCTATGAACCTTCTGTAGTATCCAACTAATCCCATAAAAGATATGACGTTTGACACATTTCTGGGTGTTGGCCAAACTCTAATGGCTTCGATCTTCTCTGGATATACTGCTATGCCCTACTATGAAATAATGTGTCCCAAGTAATGGATCTGCTTTTGATAAAAAAAACACTTACTCAACTTGGCAGACAACTGATGTTCTCTCAGTACTTGCAACACCAATCTTAAGTGATGTTCATGCTCCTCTTCAAACTTAGAATAGATAAGTATGTCATCCAGGAATACTATGACAAAATTATCCAAATAATTTCTAAATATGCCGTTCATTAAGCACATGAAGATAGCTGGTGCATTGGTCAGTCAAAATGGCACCACTACAAATTTATAATTCCCATACCTGGTCCTAAAGGCCGTCTTATGAATCTCTTCTTCCTTGATTCTTACCTGATGGTATGCTGCCCTCAGGTCAATATTTGAGAATATCTCTGCTCCTCTTAGCTGATCAGAGAGGTCATCAATTCGGGGTAGAGGATACTTGTTCTTTATAGTGTACTTGTTCAACTATTGGAAGTCAATACACAACCTCAAGGTTCCATCCTTCTTTTTGAAAAAAAGTAATGGTGCTCCCCAAGGTGAAACACTTGGACGTATGTACTCTTTCTTCAACAATTCCTCCAACTGCATTTGTAATTATTTTAACTTCGGTGTGCTCATTCTGTAAGGTGTTTTTGACACCGGGGAAACTCTTAGCACTAAATAAATTGAGAAGTCTATCTCCCTTCTGGGTGGAAATCCTGGTATTTCTTGGAATACATCTTGAAATTCCTGTAGTATCGAGAAATCTTAAAGGCTTG
>JASDQU010011151.1:45151-66580 GCA_032191745.1 Picea mariana | reverse complement strand
TTCTTTCTTGAAATCTCCCTTAGCATACTGATCTTGATGATTTCTATTAGGTTCATTCCTATTGAAGGGAGGTTTGAATCCTTTCCTCCTCTAATCGGACTTCACATTCTTCTTGTCCTTCCAATATTTCTGTAGGGATTCTCTTCCTTGGCCTTGCTCATACATGTATTTATCCTTCCTGATAGCTTCAGTTCAGGTCTTGGGTTCATCGTATTTGATATTTTCCTTATAAAAGGCTGACAATCCACTTAGAAATCTCTATATTTTCACTTTCTCATCACCAATGAACCTGACATACTTTAATAATCCCAAGAAATTCTTCTTGTACTCTGCCATATTCATGCTTCCCAACCTGAGTTCAGAGAACTCCTGCATTTTCTTTTCATAGAAATGCTCTAAGAGGTACTCCTTCTGGAAGCACTTCTTGAACTGCTTCCAGGTGATCCTACTTTCATTAACATGTTCCACTTGCTTCAGTTGGTCCCACCACATTGCAGCTTTCTCGTGTAAATGGTATGTGGAAATCCTAGCTTCTAGGTTGGACGAATAGTTATGCAACTGAAAATATCTCCTTAGTCCAAGCAACCATTCTTCGACATCATCTTCCCTTTCTCTTTCACCATCGAAAGAAGGTGGCTTGAGCTTCCTCAACTCTCCTTGCAAAATATCTATCTCTTGTTTCCTTCTTTGGTGTCTGACAGGAGACACCTTTGGACTGCTTACAGAATCTTCCGATGCATAAAAATTTCTTTCTGAGTAAGGAGGTGAGTGGTGTCCATGAGCTCTACTAGCACTTCTGGAATAACCAGCTCTTCCACGCTCATCCCTTCTTTCATGGCACCTGCCTTCTTCCTCTTGTCTTGAATTTGATCCCTTCTTTGTTTGTCTCTGCAACCGATTTAAGATTTGCAACACTTGAGCATTTATCTGAATTTTCGCTCTAATTAGTCTCTCGTTGTCTGCTTTGTAGCTTTGCACTTCCATCTTCATGCTTCTTACAATTTCTATTAACGTTTCCTGCTCTCCTTTTTCCTTGCGTCCATTGGACTCTGTCTCTACATTACCAACTCTGGTATTTTGGAATTCGGTCTCCTTATCCTGACTGGAGGCTCCCTCGCCTTCTTCCATTTCCTTAATACACATCATGAGTTGATGTGCTTAAGCCCCTTAATTTTGCAAAATCTGCAAGCGACCATTTTGTTAGAATTATGCATATGATAAACAAAATTGCCAAACCATGCTACATGTCTTTTTTTTTTTTTGTTCATGTCGATCATATCCCCATTCTTCGAAAATAACAGTGTCCTTTTATCCTTGGCCAACACATAACTCATCCTGCATAGGCGCTTCCTTCAAACCACCCTCCCAGGTGACCGCGACTAGAAACCATGGCTAAATCCTTCCTTAGCACCTTTCTGTCTCGAAGACAACCAATTCGGCCCCTATCCCTCCTTCCCTCAATTCTCAATCTGCATATGATCATGACCATGACCCTGTGCTTAGTTGAAACAGAGCTTGTCTGCTTTGGGAGTCCCAACTTTCCTTGCTTGCCTCCTCTTGGAACGCTTTTACCTAGAGTTCATGATATGTCGATGAATGTCCTCGCATAGATCAGCGGCTGTGAATCACTTCGTCTCTTCGGTATTCGAAAGTTTCAAACATTCCTCTTGCACTTTCTCCTAGAGTGCTTTCACCCAAAGTCGATGATTCTTCGATGTGTGTTTTATGGAATCAATGGTCGATACGTACTCCGGCCTTTGGGCCTTCGAGGGTTTTCGACCCAACGCTACCTATCACATCTTTTCCCTTCCGGAGTGCCCAGTCTCCGGACTGCACGATCTGTCGCCACATGGTGAAATACGGGAATCAAACACGTGGCCCAATCAGGCGGGTGACACGTATCATGTTCTAATTGACTTTTCAATACTCCAAATGCTCAAAACTTACTGACATGTGGCACACATTCCATGTGTCCACGTTATTCCAAGTGAAGTCCGCAAGCCACGTCACTTCGAAAATTCTGGGGTCCACATCAACTCCTGGTGACGTCATCATGCCCCATCACTTTGGCTCTTCGGGCTTAGGGACTTCAGGAGTTTCCATACTAGCACACTTCCAATTCTCCTGAACTCCACATTCTCGAACTGACCGATCTGTCACCATGTGTCTTTCTGGATCAGATGACTAAGATTCACTTCGGGTCTTCACCCGGAGTCCATGGATCTACACCATTTGTCCTCCTTAATTTGACGGTTGAGGTTTACTTCGGGTCTTCAGACTTCGAAAATCTCAAATTTCAAAACTTATCTGGCCCCACTGACTTTTGTCCGAAGCCCTGGATCTAGTGACATGTGTCTCTCGACAGATCAATGGCTGAGATCCTCTCAGATGGTCAGACGATCAAGATTTACTTCGACTCTCTGACTCTCCAGGCTTTGGGAGTCTCAAATCTCAACTGAAAACCTCTCGAACAGATTCCTCCAGGGTTACTAATCTACTGACACGTAACCTCTTGGTGATCGATGGTCAGGATCTACTTCAGACGATTTAACAGTCGACGTTTACTTCGGGTCTTCGTCTCTCCGGGCTTTGGGAGTTTCCACTCTCAAATTTTCCTTGCTCGCTCTTTCCTGGGGTGCTTTCACCTGGAGCACACGATCGGTTGACGCATGTCCTCCTATGGATCGAGGGTCCCCAACTACTTCAGCTATTCAAAGTTTCGATGTTTGAGCCCTAACCTGTCACATCACTGCATGCCTTTCAATTTGTGGGGGCATGTATCGACGGTTTGGAGTAACCCGCTTTTCACCTTCCAATTTTCCTGATACTGACACGTAACCCCTTGGGGAAACCGTGGTTTGTATTGTGGGACTGCGTTCAGAAATTATCTCCTGTGCCACTTGGTTCCCCACAATGCCTCTTGTCCGTTGATATCACTCTCCATTGGGATCCGATGGTTGTGACCTTAACCCTTTCTTCCTTTACATCAGACGACCTCTGTTCACCTATCCTCCGATCCAATGTTCTGAATCTCTCCTGATACTACAGTGGCGATCGCTCCCGAATTCGAAGGGGGATAGTCACGATCCTTCAAACCCCTTACACGAGTCTCTGACGTTCTATCTCCCGCATAGATTTTGCAACGATATTCCTCCTGAGATTTTCAAGTCCATGGTCAGAATTCGATCTTGACCTCGAGACTTTGACCAATAGACCCGACCCATACCGGCCCGGTGTTTCAAACAGAAGATTTGATACCAAACTGTAACATACCCAACCACCCACAGACCGAGGCATGCTACCTTCAAGCCCACCCTTGGACTTCTTTCACAATCAGAGACCTTTTAAAATTTAAGGATGCATAAAAGAAAATACTTTAATGACATGCACAACAATATCCAACAAGCATGCATAGTCTAAAGATTCAATTATACGATGATTAAATATACACAACGAAAATACATTCATATACATGTAAATTATACCATAACATAGAGCACTTATCTTTATGAAATATGACACCAACTAGCTGCAGACAAAGGGCGTTCCACCCAACCGTAGAAACTATTGTTCCAAATTTCAACATCAGCTTCACCCCCAAGCTAGGGCTATGAATCCACAAGGATGGTTCCAGAGTGTTACTTGGATTCCCAAACCAGTCAACACCCAAGATCTCACAGGGTTATTAACTCTCACAACAATCCAAGTACCCAACTCTCTTCTACCCATCTTGCACCACTCGAGAGAACGAACCTCCACCTATCTCTGGCACACAGTTCCTTGAGGCACTGCTTATCTTTATTCGGGCTCCAGTGCCACTGGTCCAGAATCTCAATGTTGGAACTCTCAGGACTCACAGGTGTGAGCAACACTAGACACAGGCCAACGCATCTCAGACATGTAGCCTCAGGTCACGGCTGGATCACACCAGTGACCACTACAACCAACTATTCTAAGCCAAGACACGAATGATGGATGGATCAATGAACATGTAAGTGGGTGCATGGAGGTGTGTGCATGAAAGTGCAGCCAAGACGCGAATGATGGATGGATTAATGAACATGTAAGTGGGTGCATGGAGGTGTGTGCATGAAAGTGCGTGAGAGATAGAATGGTGTGAATGTAGAAGTGAAGGAGCGAATGAGCCAACGACCAACCCCCCCATTAGACCAGAGGCAGGTTTAAGTAACTTCGTGGGGAAATCAAGAACCTCTTGGCCTTCCCCAAGAAGCTCACGTAACCAATCCCCTCCCTTAGACAAAAAGGGGTAATTAGAATAGGAATAAACACTTAGCCCCTCAAGCCCCCTCTCTTGTGGAATCATAGCCCCCTATAACTCTAGTCCTTGGCCATCTAGCAGCCAACCATGTATTTATTATTAATAATGATAAAAACATTACATGTCTTGGGCACACTGGCCTTTTAATAATTGTTTGGGCACTCTGGCCTCTCAACATTGTAACACTACAATATTTAAAATGGGGGTTCAAAACCTGGGGTGTTACAATATGGGGCCATGATTATTGACACAATGGTTTTACTTATTGGTAAAGTTTGATTGCATTATGAAAATCTTGGTGTGTTGATAATGCATATACAATGAATGATACTTCCATTCTAGATAATATGATTAATGGATTAATTCTGTTTTTAATATGGATAATAATTGGAAGTGATGGGATTTTTAGATTACTATAATTCTACAAATCACTTCATGGACTGAATACAAATATTGTGCATGAGATATTGACGTGTTTGGTTGCAAGAAAATTGAGAAAATTGCAGGAAGAATAGTCTTGGATATGGCAATAATGTAAGCCCATAAGGAAGACTAGTATAAACCTCTGCAAGAGCCAAGCAACTGAGAAGAAATCTCATGCACATAATTTTTTATTTTCATGTATAACCATATTTGAAAAATTTATAATTGGAAATTGTTATAATATGCTAACAATTTGTTTGGTTGCATGGAAATTGAGAAAACTGCAGGGAGTATGGTCTTGGATATGGCATTGGTGTAAGCCATAAGAAAGACTGATATCTACTACTGCAAGAGCCAAACAATTATGAGTAGAAAACTCATGTTTGGGAATTTTATTTTTCTTGGTAAAATAAATTGGAAATTTTATAATTACAATTTATATGATGATTTCTTATATTAACTATGTGCATGTGATGCATATAGGATGATTGCCATAGGTTAAGGATTGTTAGTGGAAATCTAGTAGCAAGTTGGCATTTGTCTGCAAGAGAACACCTTGGCAAATGATGGATCGCCCAAGGAATTGTATATCAGTGAAAGGGATGTCTGAGCCTATAGGGTATGTACAACATGAAGAACCAGGTTGTTAGGCATGAAGAGTGCACTCTTGTGTGAGTTACACTGCAACAACAAGGTTGTTGCTGGTTATTTCGCTGATATTTTTCCTAGCAGTGAGTCCCTTGAGTTCCCAGCAGTGAGATTCCTAGTTACCTATTCCAGAGAGAACCTGATAAATGAATGACACATTCCTTGGGTTAATCCTGATAAATAGATGACCCATCCCTCGGGTTATCCTTGATAAATGAAGGGCACATTCCTTGGATTGGGAAGGTAAGGAGGAAGAGAGCTAGTGGACATTGATATATTGTAGGAGAATGCCAATGGCCTATGTACATGTTTCGGGCCAGGGTGCCTTTGTATATATGTTGTGGGGCCAAAATTCCCATGTAATTTGTTTAGGATAGATTGACTGTGCGATTTCAGGCCAAAGAGCCTATATGTTGATTATTGTCTAGGGAGCCAAAGTTGTAAAATGAAATTACACCTATAGGGTGTTGTGCATTGAGGACACTGCAAAAAAAAGGTGGAGGGGATGTAACATCCCTAGTTCTAATCCCAATGAATTATAATGTAATTGTATAAATGTGAATTAGGCCGGTGAGCCGATGTGTTTGGGCGAAGAACCGATATTGATTTAGTGTGGCTACAACCGAGCGATGTAATATACAAATTTTATCTCTATGTTTTAATAATAAAATGTGATGCCAACTGCTAAGGGGACATGGACAAGACATGGGGGTTGAGTTAATCCACAAGAGGGGGAAGTGTCTAGAATCATGGCCAAAAGGGGTTAAAGGGGGAATTACCCATGTATATCAATTTAACCCATTTTCCTGAACTTTCTTATTATATATGAACCTTCCACCTTCTGATTGAGTGTTCCCAAAGACAATCATTGAATACATGTAAGAGGGTGGGTGTGAGTGGTCACATCCCAGACTTATTGGGCACATGGGGGGTTGAGTACAATCAACTTGGGGAAGAGTATGATTCAAGAAAGGTAAGACAGAAGAGAGGAATTTCGTATGGGTTGGGAGAACAAGTTTTTAGTCAGTCAAGTTTGTGCATGGGAAGAAAGGAGAGAGCAAGAAATAGAGCTTGGAATTAGTGCAACCATGTAGGGTGAACTCTGGAGCGTAACTGGAGCAAATTGTAGTTGGAGAATTGAAGAGCTAGGTTATCAGGCCTGAAGAGTGAAATCATGTGTGAGTTTCACTAAAACAACAAGTGTTTTCTGCTGGTTCGTTGATAGTTTCCCTAGAAGCAAGTTCCCTTGAGTTCCCAGCTAAGATATTCCTAGCTACTTGTGCTAGAGAGACCTTAATAAATGAATGACACATTCCTTGGGTTATCCATGATAAATGAATAGTACATCCCTTGGGTTAACCCTGATAAACAGATGGTACATCCCTAAGGTTATCCCTGATAAACGAGCAATACATCCCTTGGGTTATCCCTGATAAATGAATGGTGCATTCCTTGGGTTGGGCAGGTAAGGAGGAAGATAGATGGTAGAAAAATAGGGATAGTTGTAGGAGAATATAAGTCGGGTTATGATTTTTATGAGTTGCGAGTGGACTGTGAGAGACCACCCTCTTTTGTGGATCACTAGCCTCAGCTCAGGGGTGACTGGCTGTTATGATTTGGAACAATTAGTTTATGGTTGGGTGGAACTTCCATCCCAAGCAATTGGTTGCACCATTCTTGTTTAAAGATAAGTGTTCTATCTTGTGTCCGAGTTATTTATATGTGTTATTGTTGTGCATGAACTCTACGTGAATGAGGATGACTTATGTGCTGTTGTAATGAGCGGTTTAGCTGTATTTTATGTTGATTATTAACATGCTTTAGATGCATCTGTTTTGTGGTTATAGACAATATTTAAATTTGTTTTTAATTTGTAGCTGTAAGCTACATGGAATCAACTAACAGTAAAAGAATTACTTAGTTAGCAGAAGTTTCATTTTTAATGTGTATTCCACACCGTAATGTTCCTCGGTTGAGCTGGGGAATGTTACATTGTGGTATTAGAGCTGTAATTGTGATATTTTTTGTGTGGAATGAACCAGCCATGGTGGTTGGGTACGTTACAATATTACATATAGGAATCCATCAACTAAAAATTGACCTGCTATAAATAGACATGCTGTAAATAACAGTCCTCCTAAATAATAGGAAAACTGGAAAAAATGAGTATGTAACTAAGTATGTAGTTGAGCATGTACCTCAACACTCTGCTCATAAACCAATAAGGGAAGGATGGAACCCTTCCCAGAACCTTGCTCCATCGGGGGCTTTAGGCCACTAGGGCACTGACCCCACAAAGATTACTTCACAATTCTATATGCCTCCCTATCTCCCTGTCTTCAGTACCCTAGAACCTTTCCCTAACCATAACCATACCCCAATGGGATAACTTGGCCACCAAGGCACCGACCCCGTGGAGGTTACGCCACAATTTCATATGTCTCACGATCTATGGTACCTTGAAACCTTGTCGCGACTGGAACCATACACCACAATTGTCACATATGTCTCCCGATCTCCGGTTACACCACAATTGCCACTGCGACATTAAACTCCATCTTAAGCTTGTCTAAGGGGATAGACAAATGAGATCTATCAACACATAGGTCCTACGATCTAGTTTTAAAGGCGCTGAAACAAAGGTATTCACGCATGATCCGACTCACTCTCTCCTCACACAATCAAATGTTAACAAGTGTCAACCATCGTGGCATTGAAATAACTATGACGAGGCAGATGATGTAACACTGATCACCTATACCCATTTTCTTTCTGTGAATGTTTTCCTATCTGACGTGACATCCACGTGGACCCTCCCACGCATGTTGGATGTGGCAAATGTCGTGGCCACATACTCATGGGGGCACCAGTCCACCGGGCTATCAGATGTCAATACCGAGCTTGGAAACTCTCAGGGGTTTGGTATGGGCCAACCAACCCAACTTCTGTCCAACATTTTACATCATGCATGGCCTCCACGAGGTTCCATGAATATCTTTCCACACACAAATAATGTAAGGGTTCCTTAGGCTTGTAAACTATTCAGTCTACTATCTCCCCATGCATGTGGGATAAATATTTACGTAGTCCACAAATCAATGGTGGATAACCCACTTGGAAGCTCAATCGATGACGTTTGAGCGTCAATTTCTTTGTTGGGCATACTATCAATTCGAAGGCTTAGATCCCGAATGGGAGAGTTTGCTGGGATGCTAGGGCGATGAAGGGTTTCTCAAACACAGTTTCCATGGCGATCTGGGCAATGTTTAAACCATAATATTCTCACCCCGACACTATCCATAAAAATTAATTCCATATTACTCCAAGGAACTTTCCAACTTTGTTGTTCTGTCATGTAGCATGCCCTTGAAGGACCAATGCTGTAACCTACAACTCTAATACCAATCTGTAACACACTCAACTACCACCATAGGCCGAGTATGCTATGGCCAAAATTCCCTTCGAAGACGTTGATTTCAAGCTCTAATAACCATTAATGGATAAAGAGACACAATTGACACACATACAATAATCAAGATTCATGCTACCACATAAAAGAGATGCACAATATGCCATGCACAACAATAACCAAAAAACATGCATATTGTATATAGATATCTTCGAGATAAGGATTAATACACAACGAAAAACAAATATACAAGCATAGAAGCACATGACAGAGAGAACTTATCTTTAACAAAACCAATCACCAATTGGATGCAGACCAAGGACGTTCCACCCAACCTTAGACGTTGTTGTTCCAAGTTTCAATAGTAGGTCACCCCCGAGCCAGGGCTATGAATCCATAAAGATGGGTTCCAGGATGACACTCATTTTCCAAAACCAGTCAACACTCAAGCTCTCAAAGGCTTCTCAACACATAACATTCCAAAATTCACTAGCTCTCTTTTCCCAGCCTATACAACTCAAGAGATCAAATCCCCATCACTGCCATGTAGTCCCTCAGGTTGTCCAGCTCCGTCCAGGGCTCCAATGCATCTGGTTGAGAATCTCAATGCTGGAACTCCCTAGGACTTGTAGTTGTGATAAGGTTTATCATAATGCCAATGCATTCATGCACTCAGGCATCAATTCATGGTTGGATATACATCAATTACTTACAACCACTAAACTATCACTCTTCTCTTCCCTTGATTCATTTCCCATGCCCAGACCAAGATCAAGAATGAATTAGGAACCAAAAATGAATGAGTGATTAACATGATTGATTCAATTGATTAACCCCCAGGACAATCAAGACCATGGATTTTGTATCAAAGCGCCTCCCCAAGGCCAACGTGGTCTCCCCAAGAGACTCCTGCGCCCCGCCCCTCATATGTACCCAACATAACATGAGTGATAAATAATTAAAACATTGCATAAAGGTTTAGTCCCTCGGTTTCCCCCTCTCTTGTGGAATCATAACCCCCTATAACTCTTGTCCTTGTCCATCTTGCAACCAACGATGTACTTTTATTATTATTAAAATGTTCAAAGCATTAGATTTCCTAAGCACTTCAACCTCTTTCAATTGTTTAAGCACTTTGATATCTCATCAAATAAACAATTACATTATTAAACTAGGGACTTAAAACCGAGCTATTACAACCTTCGTCAAATTAATTTGGATCCATCAAATCTTGGAGCAAACTTCCCTCTTTGATAGGTTATTTGACGGAATTCGACAATGCAAAATCATGATTTTGACAATGAAATTCTGTAATTTTGTTGACATTGTAAATGGATTTTTCAACCCCCATTTTCTTTAGAAAAACTTCACATTTCAATTTCAATGATTAAAACTTGTAATTCCAACAACATAACAAAAATCCCGTCACAATTATAAAGAAAACTCGCTGCAAACAAGGTCAGGTTGAGTACTCATGAATATGTTATATATAACTGATCACCAATCGACTCACCAAAAGAAAAATTGTCACAAAGTGAGATTTAAATCCACGTGGATAAAGTAACAATGTTTTTTCACAATGACTCAAGTTACACCCAATTAACTAAACCCCAACCCCACCCCTTATAAAAATTACACGAATCACTATTATCCTCCATATGTGATCCTTTTCTTCACAACCACTCAAATTACATTCTATTGACTAAACTCCAACCCCATCTCTTATAAAAAATTACACAGATAATTATTATCCTCCACCTCTGGACTACCTACGAGCCTTTCTTCTCTCCAGAAAAAAAAAAACTTAAGACATGTGACTTTTCCTTTAATAATCTATGTATATTTATAATTTGTACCACCTAGAGCCTCTCTTCTCTCCAAAAACTTAAAACATGTCAATTTTCCTTTAATAATCTATGTATATTTATCATTTGTTTCTCAAAATGAAAACATAGTATCTATATGTTAGCGATATTTCTTGTCTCGGGACAAGAAATAGAAACAAGACATCGAAAGTCCCGAATCCTCGAGAGTTAATAGGGATCGTCCATCTAGAAAGGACGCGTGCCAGGAGATCAGCGTTATCGGGGAGGGTCCTGACAGGGAAGCGCCCATCGGAGTTGAGCCATCGGGGATCAGAGAATAGCGAGTCCCGTGGACAGGCGCATCGTGGTATTGAAAACCCCGATCAGTGGAGGCCAGCTGTCAGCGTAACGGAGCGTCGAGATTTGGACGATCGGGAATCCCGCGGGTGTATGCATTGAGGCATCACAAACCCCGAAACCCCGACGGAGGTATAGGGTTGCGGTCTTATGAGGGATGGTCGTATGGACCAAATAGCCTAGCCAGGAGGGCCAGCGCGTGGAGAAAAGGGTGCATCGCAAATCAACGTGGTATGGATCCCGATACTTGCCAGGAATGAATGAAGAAAAGAGAGGGTGGTTGAGGCCTCGCCTCAATCATTAATTGCAAGGCATGGAGGGTCTGACCAGCAGTCTGCTCAGGAGGGTCCTGTGTACCCATTCTTCCAGAGAAGCCAGGCTCGATTTTGTGACCAGCCGGAGGAGGTCTACACACTCTAGCTCGACATTTAAATGGCTCAGCTACTCCCCTTGCTGGAGCCATGCGCAGTTAAGGTGGCATCTGTCATGGGCGCACGATCGTCCTAAGTCTGCATGGGCAGACTGTCAGAAGCCATGCAGATGCAATTGTTTAATGCAACGTCTTGTTTTTGCTGCTGTGGTGGTTTTTGAGTATATGTAGGCGTTTTCGCCATTTTTGTATGGATCGATGGTAGAGCAGAGCTCCCTACTGTAAAGTTTAACAGACATTCTAGTTTGTTGGATATGCATCTGTATATGAGATATCTTGTTTTATGACAGACAGTTTTTCTCACTCCATCTAATTTTTGTCTCATGCTAAGAGAGTTCGTGATTGACTGAGTCGCACGAATTATTGCAGTTCTGTTATGATAAATGATTTATCGTTGCATTATTGTATTCTCTGGTTTTCTGTATTTAAGTGCAAGAAGACCTTGCGTTTGGATGCCTTCTTCTACAGTCTGTTACGAACCTGTCGTTTATAACAGACCTTCGCACTCTTCCCATATAAGTCTTCCGCCTGTTCACCCTTTACTACAACTCACTGTCTGAAGTTTATAAAGACCTCACTCACCTATGCATGCCTGGCCTAGTTTGGAGTTGGAATGATATCGTTTTGAGTTGGCTTCCATTCGGTCACCCCATCTATAAACAAACCGTGACATAAAACTGATGAGCATCGGGCTCTGCTCCTGCTAGCAATCCAGGAGTGATTTCCATCGCCAACACTATATATATTTATCATTTATGTATCAAAATAAAAACATAGCTATACATATATAGGCAAGGTGACATAAACAAGACTTACCAATCAACTCATTTTTTTTGTATCCATTAGATCAACATAGGATCTATATATATTTATCATTTATGTTTTGACATAAAAACATGGCTATAGATATATAGGCAAGGTGACATAAACAACACTTACAAGTCAACTCATTCCTTTGTACCCATTAGGTCTTAGGTCCTAAGGAAAAATATTTGTTAAAATTATTATATTCCACTATCTAAGTTATTAAAAAAATTTACCATAAACTTTTAACCAATAAGTGATTAAAATTTTTACAACAAACAACCTTTAAGAACTCTTTAAAAAAATCCATAAGTGTACCATGAGTTATCGTCGACTAACCACTAACGTACAAATTACCATGTCAAAACAATAATAAAATGCACAATAGTTATACAACGTCGATGTTAAGAACCCCTAAACTCTTCATGAAGTACATCACAAGTTGCTATACGCATATTAACTATTATATTAGTTAGCAACATGAAACACATCGTATTGTGTTTGTTATCATGATCCTAACGTGGCAGCTGTAAAAGGTAACATTGAAAGTATAACATTGATAACTCTATATATACAATTTTTTAATAAAAAAATATATTATTTATAATAAAATGGGTATTTATATTATTATTATTATTATTATTATTATTATATAATTTAAAATTATAATTTAGTTAGATGTTCAATTTACGTATGAGGAATTTTTTTTTAACCATTTTATTATTTAGTGTATGGTGTTTATACTCTACTTCTTCTTTTAAAGTATAATTTGTAACTTTTAAGGAAGGAAACATGTGTTTTTAATTTTTGGATTATTTAGGAAATACAAAGTTTACAGTGTTTTTTATTGATTAATAAAAAAAAGTTTACAAATGTTAAGGATGAATTGTTGGATTGATGAAAGCAAGTAGTGAAGAATCAAGTTTTACTAGTGTGATTGGATTTCAAGGGTTTCGTTCTATAAGGCGGTCAAGGTTCGAAACTCATGATAGTTTTGAGGAGACACCCAAAAAAATCCAACCATGTTAAGGGTTGGTGTGGCTTTGGCTAGGTGCAATCCCTGAGTGTTTTTAACAGCTTACATTCCCTTGGGTCATGGTTTTTTAGACCACAGGCTAGTCTCGTAGGTAACAAACACACTAGCAAAAAAAAGAAAAAAGAAAGCAGGTGGAGGATATAGTTCCCAATTGAATTCAAGTCTATCCAAGTCACTTGCATGTGCTTATGCTTGTGGATGTGTGCCCTTACACACTAGTGTACATCAATATTAACTCTGGATCTATCATGCACCAAGAGGGATCAAATCTCTCGAGGTGCAAACCTTTCCTCATGTTTTTTCAATTTAAAAAACAAATCACCTCAAAGGACTTGATCCCTCTCCGCGCATGATATATATATATATATATATTTCAATGTCCACCTTAAGTAAAATATTTGTCAATCAACTTTATAATAATAATAATAATAATAATATAGTTTTAAGGTCACGACCAAGCCAGACACCAAATTGGTGTATGCGACCCCCTCCGCCCAACGATTTTACTAGTAAAGTCTACGGAGGTATACATACCCTACCCCCCTCTGGATTTGAACATGTGACCTCTTAGGAGGAAACACATGTTCTTAACCATTAGGCCCACTCAAGCTGTACATTGAAATATTACTTAAGCTGGGGATTGAAATATTTTATTTATGGTTGACATTGAAATATATATTTTTAAATGTCATGTGTCAAATCTATGTTGAGCGAATGGAATTACACATCTCCTTCATACTGGGCTGTCAAAAGCACCTCTCGACACAATAGCAAAAATGGTGGCCAAGTGTGAATCCTAGGCAAGTTTGTAAGAATAGATACCCTCACATGTGATTACTTAGTTGAAAAACACCTTGTTTAAATGATGTTAATAGTCCCTTGTAATGCTAAATCCAGTTGCATTAACTTAATCATGTAAAAACTTCTTTTTTACACATACCAAAAATAAAAACAAAAAGTCATTTATAATTTTTTTCCACACTCAGACCTTTTTATTTTTTATTTTTATTTCCTTTCAAAATTTTGGTGATCCGAATCGTCTTAAAATGAGCTAAAACCCATAAGGAAAAATTTTCATGGTTGACGATCCCATCAATCAAGTGGAACTATAAATTTCAACAAAATTCCTATCTGATTTGGGGAAGAATATTTGTTGGAAAATAGTGGAGATTATCCACTTATTAAATTACTCTATTTTAAATTCCTTAAAAACTAGCTTCTATGAAAGTGTGTGGGGGATAAGTAAATAATGAAGTAATTAAGGATTTCAACTTAACCATATTTGTGATAATGGGATAACTTTCAAACCTCATGAATTTAATGTTTAAAGTTTGAGGCACTACTAATTCCATCTTCATACAAAAGAGAAGGAAATTGACAGACCATCTAATGGAGTCCTATTTTTTTCCAAGAAAAAAAACATGTATTTGTTATTTAAAAAAGAAATCAAAATATACATAGTAACATCCTATTCCAACACTCTTAGAAGACAAAGTCTCTCTTATGATCATGTATTTGTTATTTAAAGAAGAAATCAAAATATACATAGTAACATCCTATTCCAACACTCCTAGAAAACAAAGTATCTCTTATGATCATGTACTGCTACCAAAAAAAGTAATAGGTCTTGACATATACTATTATTATAACCATCACTCTACCTTCGGCATTGTAAGAAGGATCAAAACAAAAACTACAAGGCATTTGTACTAAGAGATTCAAAAGAAAAAACATAATGTCCAAAACAATAATCCTTGCTATAAGTTCCCACCTCTTTTAAAACTGCTTATCGTGACCCCTAATTGAGTGTGTCCTTTGATTTTTGATTCAACCTAGGGTTTAGATATGGATCATGATCTTGGAGGGGATCACCCCCCCCTTTAGATCTAGAATCCCTTACCTTCCATGTGTTGGTTTCAACATTAGGAAAGGCCTCAAAACCCTAGCCTCAACATTGTGAAGAAATTAGAGAGAATTCCTAAAGTACCATTGCCTACCTCCTCCTCACAACATATGGCCTTGTCTTTGTTGGATCATGAACTAATTGGCCAGTTTACTAGAATTTCACCATCACCCATATCTATGGCAAACTGGGTTAAGAGAAATTGATAAGTTCTGATCAAAGGGAAGCTTACCCATTATTTCTGTGGCAAGGGATTCTATACTTTTTTGTTCAAAGAAAAAAAATACAGGGATCTTATTTTAAGAAATCTCCCATACTTCTTCAAAACCAAAGGAATGTATTTAAATCGATGGACTCTAAAATTTAATCCTGAACATGATGTTCCCTTGGCTGTTCCAATTTGGATTTGTCTTCTGCATCTCCCACGCCATTGTTGGAATCAAGACATGATGCATAGCATTGGAGACAATTTAAGCTGCTAAATTGACAAATGTGAACCCAAGGATGGTATGTTCACATGCACAATAATTTTTGTGGATGTGGATCTTGTAGAAGGCCTCCTGAAATAAATTCCGTTGACCATGGACAATTGGAAGCACATCCAACCTTTGCACTATGAGAAACTACCTTTCAAATGTAAGATTTGTCACAAATATGGGAACTTTGAAAAGGTTTTAAAGAAAACTTTCAAACTAAAAAATCAATCCCAAACAAGGAAGAGTAGTGGTAGAACATCAAGAAAAAGATGAATGTTAAAAAGATGGCCTCCTCTTCACTCCCCAATCCTATCCATGCGACTCCAATCCCATTGATCTCTTCTAGCGCCAAAAATGTATCCAAGCAACCTCAAACAACTGAATCTCTACCTGAAAAATCCTTAGCTCAAGCACAAAAGTCTCTAAGGCGCACTAAGGGAGGAATCCTGATCTCTCAAGATAATAGGTATGAAATCTTATCTTAGGAAAATCTAGTTCCTTTCTCTAAAATATTACTTATGTCAAATCCCATTTCAACTATCAATTCCACCCAACATGCACACTGAGGTAGAAAACCAAGAACCCTTGACTCCCATAATCAAGGAGGATGCTATATCGAATTAGTTAGAAGTAATTGATAATATTCCTAAAAAGAAACAAATTTCTACAGATATTCTAACCTCAAAAAGGCTCATTAATAGCAAGAAGAAGAGGAAAAAGAGGATGATGAAACATAAGAAAAACTTCCTAGAAAGCATGTAGAAAACCAACGAAAGAAAGAGAAGAAGAGGCAACTAACAAATAACATATATTGGGGATTCAAACAACGATAGAAAGGTCCCCAGGAATTGGATCTAGAAACTCCAAAAATCTGGGCGTAAATGCTCCATCGCAAGGAAGAAGTAAAAAACCCCCAAGGAAATAATGAACACAATCTTCTGGAATTGCAGAGGATTGGGAGTTTGGTACAAAGAAGCGTCGAGAGACCTAATCAAAGTTGAAAAAACCACCATCCTCCTTTTCTAGGAGACCAAACTAGAGGCATCAAAAGCCTTAACAACAAGCAAGTTGCAATGGAAAAAGTGTGAAGAGACTGCAATTAGCTTGAGGGGTGTTTCAGGGGGTCTATGTACTCTATGGAACAACCCTCTCCTCCTCTTAGAATTCACATATCAAACACAACACAAGATTTTGTAAAGTTTTACTCATCTACATATAGGAAAGAGTATCAATATATTCAATGTATATATCCTAGTAGCTTATATGGAAAACAAAATTGTTGGTCCTCTCTCATGGCTCTAAATGACACATAGTACTCGCAAAATAATATCATAGTAGGAGATTTCAATGTAACTCTTAACCATAAATAAAAATGAGGGGGAAATATAGTCAAATATCCATTCTTAGAAAGAATGGAGGACTATATTGCATAATGGGATTTAGTGGATATTGAGCCATCCAAAGGAAAATTTACCTAGTCCAATAGGATGCTTGAACCAGGACACATTGCAATGCACAATGATTGATACAACCTCCTCTTGCTAGACAATATCATCTCATCAAATATTATACCATTAATCTCATTAAAATATAAGCCGATAGTCTTGCAGATCTAAGAATCTTCAGATTACAAGCCCCTCCCATTCAAGTTCAATCCCCTTTATTTGCAAGATCCCAAGGCGATAGAAATAATCACATTAGAGTGGATAAAGTGGTTCAATGGATCTCCGATTTACATATGGGAACATAAATTGAAATCCATTAAGTTAACATTAAAGGATTAGGTGAGGCACTCTTATTTTCCCCATAAATGGAGAAAACGACTCTCAAGTCACATCTATAACTTCAAAAAGGTTGAATGGAGGAGGAATTCATTAGTATCAAGCATTAAAGAATATAATGCATGATTTCCCACAAATTACACAAGGCACTCAGATTTGAAGAAGAAATGTATAGACTCAAGTCACATAGTTTATGGTTAAGATCTATATATCCTTCTTCCATAGACGAGACAAAGCTAGAACACTAAAAAATAATGTAAAGAAAATTACCTTGAATGATGGATCCAAGTTAAGCAATTTCTTGGAAATAAAAGAGGCAGCTAAAGCACACTACAAATCTCTATACATAGAACACAAGTTTAAGCATTATAAAGAGTATCAATGATTTTTTTCTTTAAACCCACCAACACTAGAGTTGAGAAGGAGGATTTTGAGGTAAATCAAAGTGTATATAGTGTATATGTGACTTTAGCATATAAAACACAATTAGCAACTCCAAATGGCGTCCAATCGCTAATGTTTGGAAATTTTCAACTTTTATCACGGAGACAAACAAGTACACAACCCATCAACCAAGTCACTCCCCAAGGAAAAAGACCCCCCTTCCTATAATAATCATGAATCCAACAACTACCCAATATGGTATCTCACTTTGGGTAATTGGCTTGTTTATTGTGTCAGCTAATACTTGTGACATAAAAGTTGTGACACTTAAGAACTCTTCATTTCGTTGACTTGCATGGAAAAGTTGAATTAGCTAGATTATTTTGCCATCAGCCTCAACTTGTATTAGTTATCTTCACAACTCTTTTTTATATAAAAGGCATGTGTATTAAGAAACATAGATCCATATTGACCATGGATCGATTAACATTAACATTGACAAGGATAAAAAAGAAATAAAGGWATGAATCAATTGGTGCTTAAAGGATCATAGTTAAGATGGATGGATGTTAGTTTTTTTTATGATTATATTATTTTTATATTATTATAATGGTTCACTTGTTTTTAWTTTCTTAGCTCATTAGCATCACAAACATACATTATGTTACACATCCCATACATAATGGGTTGTAAAAGATCATAGTTAAGATGGATCTATGTTGGTTTATTTTATTATAATCTTGTTTRTTTAATTATAATGGTTGATTGTTTTTTATTGTTTGTTTTTTACAAACTTTAATTATTTTTTCAATTTAGTTTACCAGTGTTACAAACATATGTAACAATACACATCCCATCCATACAAGGTTGTAGGTGCACCTTTCTACTCTAAGTGCAATAAAAAGAAAAAGTATTTAGAAAAAAAAAATTAATTTAGTTTTAAAGTACAATTTATTAGTTGGGGCATAATGGAGGAGGAGCTAGTGAACTTTTTCGAAGAGGGGGAGGAGCTTATTCTAAAATCAATATTCAGTACAAGGGATGAATTGATCGAGATATGGAAAGGGTTATGGGCATTCAATGAAGAAAACAAAGTAGTAGAAGGGGTGGAATTAGCTCCATCTCGAACTTAAAAAAATCAAAATTTGCGGGGGAAGGAGCAAAGGTATAAGGACTTAACACCAGGCTAGTTGATAAGACCACATATGATGTCAAGGGATTTTGTTGTCATTCTACAATAGGGCTAGAAGGATCATCTACTAGAATCTAAGTAAATGTGAAAGGGATTGAGGTAGGAGGGTCTATCAAACAACTAGATGAAGATTCAATCTAGAACCACGAGTAGTATTAGAGAGTCTGGAATTCTCATTCATTTGAGAAAGGTAATAGTTGTAGGCAATGATATGAATCTCTTTATGTGGAGGAATTGAAAAGTGAGGGAAATTTTGTATCAAGGTAGAAGTACCTTGAATTATCCATTTTATGAGGAAATGAAAAATAAGTTCCTCAGAAAGCAAAAGGATAGGGCCGAGTTAGTCCTCAACGAGGACGTAAGCATGGGAACATCACTAATTTAATGGAAAAAAATTGATTTGGCATTGTATGGGGAATCACGCATTGGAATATTCCATCAAGAGATGGTTGGAGAAATCCTTCTCTAGGGTTCCTAAGCTATTTTACTAAATTTCACATTTTCACCAGAGGTTGGTTGGTCTTTGAGTTTATGTTGGAAGTTTATATAAAGAATGTTTTAGATAATAAATGGTACTAAAACCTACATTTCTAAACCTTTGAAGGTGGAGGCTTGGTTTTGATCCTACAACTGATCTGTATAAGGTTTTCTAGTCTACCAATGGAGATGTGGAATGCTGAACTACTAAAGGTAATGGAGAATGGAATCAATAAATTCATCAACTTTGAGGAGAAATTTAACACAAAGGTGGGAAKATGAATGATAAGAATCTTGGTCGAGKTAGATTGACAAGAGAGTCTATTTAAGGAGMTRGACATTTCATGAGGTGAATGGAACTTTACATTCTACAAGAGTATGCTTCCTGGCCTCYTACATTCTCTAATACTTCATCTGTGAAAGGGGTAGGAAAAGGGTCATGTAGGCAAGCAYCATTCAACTTCCTCAKATCRACACATATCCTTATGCCTCCTTGCTTCTTTTACTGAACTACCATAGGGATTACCCATTCAGATTCCTCCATTGGTTCTATGATTCCAGCTTCCAACATTCTATCAATTTCTTCTTTTACTWTTTAMTTATATATTGGGTTCAGTCTATAYGGTCATTGTCTAAATGATCTAGCCTTAGGTTTGAGAGGTATCTTCATCTCTCCTAGATCTCCTGCTATGCCTTTCATCTCTGTAAAGGTTGTTGGGAACATGCCACTGTACTCACGCAATATCTGTTATTGTTTCTACTGTCTGTTCATCCTAGTAATCCCCAATACTGGCCATTTTGGGATTGTCATTTGTCCCAATATTTACTTTCTTCACTTTGATTGGCACAGTAAATACTTTTGATTCAAGATATGGATATTCCACCTCTCTTTCTCCTTCAATTTCTGTAATTTGAATGTTGCGTGGGTCATCTTCACCTGGTGCTTCTTCCTGCACATGGTAACATGGCAATAGTTCTTTCACTGTCTGTTTGTTCTACTATTGATACTCTGTTATAAGTTCAACCTCTGGTTCTCGAATTAATATTACCCCTCTGATATGTTTGAGTGCTGAATCCATGTTGGGGTTCTCATGTTCAAATGAGAAAGTGACTATAAAATTCTGCTTTAATGTTGTCCATTCTGTAGTGCCTCTGCGCAGTTTCTGGTCTACATACCAGTTTGATGGAATTACTTCCAATGTGTGAATAAATTGATGAGGCCATTCTTCTGGTGATGTCATCCTCCATAATGTTTTATACTTCTCCAAGTGTTCTACTGGTGTCCCCTATCCATCATATCTCTATAGTTGATTGCTTCTTTGTTTTGTGCCAAATATAATGTGCAATAATTGCTTACATTGGTACCAGTCCTTGACTGTCCCTTTGTGTGCACCCCACCATCTTGTAGGTGTTTCCTTGAATGCTATGTCCAGAGCTAAGAGCCTCTGATTTTTTAACACTTCATATTCGTATCTTGTTAGGAATTCTTCTAAGTCATTCACCCCATCAAAGCTGGGAGGTTATCTTAAATCTGTACCTACCCATATTACTGCGCGGTCTATTCTTGCACATCTTATTGTGGAGACTTCATGTAATCTCTGCTGTCAATTCTCCAACCCTGTATTTGAGTCTAACGTGCATGACGTGATACTTCTCCAACTAAGTACCCCATCTGCATTTGGATTCACATAATCTTCTTCTCGTGCGGTGGTTCTTTATAATTGGTTAATTTTCTCTAGGTCTAAACAAGTGGGTTCTACAAACCTTTCTCCTTCTGATGGATCTAGTGGTGCAACGACTCTGTACTCTCTTGAATCAAATGTCATCTTCCTCGTCTTCAAATTGATTATGGCCTGATTTTCAAACGCCCAATCCAATCCAAGCAACACCGGATAAGGTGTTGTTCCATCCACTATTTCTATTACTTCGAAATCAACTTTAGTGCGCACTCCATCCAGATCTACTATCACACCCTTTAGCCTTACAATTGGCATAACCCTGTCTTTATTTGCTAGTTTCAACTGA
>JASDQU010011151.1:24478-40427 GCA_032191745.1 Picea mariana | reverse complement strand
CGCAGTCTCACCCGAGATTGTTCTTATGGGTGGATGCAACGCTCAGGTGCTTGCAGCTTGGGAATGAGTGGGGATCTGGAATTAACCTCTGTTATCTTCATTTATTTAATCTAACATTCAAATTATCTTGATTAATCTGTCATTCTTTTTCATGCATGTAAATTAACAGATCTAAGTAAGTCATTCAGACATGTTTCTAACATATAATCATTAACATCAAAGGAGATACACAACATTCACTCACATAACACATGATCTACTGTGGTTCACCCCTCCTGGGCTATGCCCACAAAGGTTTGTCTGCTCCGCTCTTTTATTATTATGTTTCCAAAACTACAACACCTCTCACATTACAATCCTCCGTCAAAATAGGTCGATATCTACAATGAGGTAGAATATATCACACCAGGCTCCTCAACCTATGATCTAACCCTCAATATATACCTTGTTTTTTCTCCTCATCTCAACAACTTACAAAATAGATCAGAAACAACATAGTAAAAATGACCAACAACATGACATCCGACCGAAGAACAACAACACCCCTGACCGAAGAACAACAACACCCTCAACTGAAGAACAACAATACCCCCGACCTAGACCTCCTAGGTACCTATTTATACATGTTATTGGCTTACTAGCCATTACATATTCTTACCAAAACCCTAACCTTAGCATGGTTAGGTCTTCTTGCATGTGCACCTCACATGCTTTCCTCTTCTGCATGCCCATCTGTCTTGCATGTGCTGCTTTTCTTGCATGCACGTATTCCTTACACGTGCTATGCTTTCTGCATGCGTGTCTGCCTTACACATGCTTCTTTTACTGCATGCACATCCACCTCCCATGTCGTGCTTTTCCACCAAAACTGGGCCCGCACCCAACAATTGTGATCCTAGAAGGGAAATAATGTATCTACAACTGATCTGCATAAGGTTTTCTAGTCTACCAATGGAGATGTGGAATGATGAACTACTAAAGGTAATGGAGAATGTAATCAATAAATTCATCAACTTTGAGGAGAAATTTAACACAAAGGTGGGAATACGAATGATAAGAATCTTGGTCGAGGTAGATTGACAATAGAGTCTATTGAAGGAGATGGAAATTTCATGAGGTGAATGGAACTTTACATAAGTTATTTATTATTGGAATATTTCATTCAATTTCCCAAACTACAATGAAACGAACCTTGTATTGAAGGAATGTTCCAAGACTACAAGCAAGTGGCTTTGGAAGGAAAAAAATAAAATCAAGGAGGGTTCTGTTAGTCTAGAAAAACCCAAGGACTATTCTAGGTTCCATGGAAAAAAAGACAGGAGGGCGTGGAAAAAAAACTTGTTAGAAGCATGAGATAGAATGGAACTAGTGAAGAATGGCAATGAAGAGATATGTAGAAAATAAGGGGAAGCCCAGAAGAAGGCCAACACAACATAACTACTATATGGAGGTCCATGTGATCCACTAAAAAAAGGTAAGGAGTCAGGTTCTATTAATTAGGTCTCAACCTTGCATGAAGTTTGTTTCGTCAAAGAAAGTTTGCTTAAAAGAGTATTCCTTCCAAAATTCTAGTTTGGGTAAGGTAATGGGAGAAACATGAGTTAGGGAAGAACCCTATAGCCACAAATAAATTGTGTGTAAGCCTTCAATGGAGTATGTTAGGTCAATAAAGGGCTCCAAAAAACAAAATAAACCCTTTTAGAAAGAAATATGGAAAGAGAAGAGGAGGTCGGTTCTATGGATACATAAAGGAGGACTAAGCATGTATATCTTCGTAGGTCAAGACAGGAAGACTCCTTGGAAGGGATAGATGGAGGATAAACCATAGTCATTAATCAAACATCATCAGTGGGTCAAAAATCCTTTCTATCATTAGGAAAGAAGAATTCTAAAAAGGAAAACAAATGACCAATAAAGAGGCCCTTAGAGTAGAGAGTGCCTTTGAGAGGGTAACCCATTGAAAATTATTTCCTTAAATATGAGAGGAGTTGGGGGTGCCAATAAGAAGTTATCCTTTAAAATATCTTTGTTGTTTTCAAACCAAATGCTGCATTGATTCAAGAAACCATGTGTGAGGGGACAAATACAATGGCTATTTTGACCTCATTTTTAAAATATCGGAGTTTTACATTAGTAGAATCATAAGGAAGGTTAGAAGGTATTATAACAGGTTGAAATGATCCGATGGAACTTGTAAATTCAACCCTCTTCCCTATAGGTATCCAGACTTAACTAAAAGCAAAGGAATTTGGAAAAGTATTCTCAATTATGAATTTGTGTGGTAAAAAATAACAATGTAATCATGGGGGGTGATTGAAATCTAACAATGAAGGTAGGGGAAATACGGGGGAAGGAACTAGATGGGATCCACCAACTGACTTCTTCAATCAGAGGTTTGAAGACCCAGGGTTATGTGATGCAGAACCTTTGGAGTTAGTTCCAACTTGGATAAAATTTCAAAGTGGAAGGGATGGGGTGTTAAAACAATTGGACAATTTTCTAGTAGCAAATATATTATTCGAGGAGGAAAATAGACACCATGGATAGGAGAAGGAGGATTTTTGGAACATTTACCTATCTTATTGAAAATGGAAAAAGAAGACTATAAACTTGATGGACCTTGTAAGTTGAATCATACTTGTATGGAGGAAGAAGGGTTCGAGAACATGATAGTTTAGAATTGGAAGAGATATGATCCAAATTTAGGTGAATATGCAATGTTTCATTTGTAGGTAATTTGAAACAAGTTAAGAAATTAGTGGCAACTTTGGCCAAGAAAAAATCCCATAATGTACAAAAATAATGGGTAAAAAAAAAGATCAAATCAAGACCCTATATGGCATGAATAATGAAGGAATATTCTCAAAAGAAGAAAAAATAACTCTCGAAAGGGTAACAAGGAAGATACTAGAAGAAGAAGAGGCATAAGGAGACTGAAAAGTGAAGCTATTTGGTTGGCTTAGGGTGATGCAAATACAAAATTATTTGAGAATTAAGCCAAACATTGAAAAAATATTCACACAATTTGGGAGTTAAAAATAAGTGAAGAATCAAGGATCAAGTCATTTAAGGAAATTTCAAAGGTAGGAGTAAGACACTTTAGATCTCCATTTCAAGATCCATCGAGATCTAACACACCAAATGATTCAGACTATTTTTAGCACGAAATGAGAGCAGAGATATAATAAAGAAATGTATAGAGAAATATAAGATATCCAATAATATAACAAAGATATATCAGAGATATTACCATAAACACAGAGATACAATAATACACAATTTCAATTAATGAGCGAAATGTACAAAACTGTAGAAATACAAAGTGAAAGCTGACTCGCTAGAATGGTGGAAACTTATCTATGAGAAGAGATGTGACGGATACGCTCATTCACAAGAATATGATTGTTACAATGTGGATCCAAAGGCCTTTTTAACATAAATAAAATCCAAAACCCTAACCTCGAAAGATGAAAAGCCAACAATTTTGTGGATCTCGTTTTGGGTAGTTTGTTGTATCAACTTCCCGGGGGCATAACTTTGGCATACAATATCTGTTTGGGGCGCACAATAGCTTGTTGGAAAGGCATCGAGATTAATTTTGGGGGATCAATCAAAGATTTTATATATTGTTGAGGTTCCCGCTCGTGAAAAAACGTTGTTTAGGCCCTCAAAATGGCCTCAGAAGTTTAAGACTCGAAAAACTGCTAAAAATAGTAAATTGCCAAAAAACTGTTTTGAGCTAGTTGGAATAGGTGGGTGGCCACTGATATCCACCTGGATCAATATTCCCTCCTTAGGAAGCAATGGTATCCATTGCGTCGAGTTCTTGGGGGAGAGGGGAAAGTGCTTGTTGAATTTGAATCTTGGTGAGCTGCTTGCCTTGCTGGAGAAGTTGCGCTGCTTAGATTGTTGAAGACTGTCATGATCCTGTTGCTGGCGGGATTGAATCTGTTCAACCAACCTGTTGTATCTTATCTTGACTCGGCAATGTGAAGGTACCATTGTAGGTGAAGAAACAATATCTTCTTTCTTTTCTGCAATTTGCTTCTGTTGGAAAGAAAGGTCTCATGCCAAGGATGCAGTGGTTGCAGTGCCCTTCTGTTCACCTTTTGAACAGATTTTGAAGAGGCTGAATTTTTTAGTATGAGATATTACCTTGCAACACTGTTTTGGTGGGACAATAGTGAGAAATACCTCCAGTATCCTATAGAGATGACCCCCCAGAGTAATAATGACACTACGAGGTTGAGACTCATAAATAACATGACGCTTCCACATATATGGCTGGCCCAAAAGAACATCACAGACATTCAGCGGGGAAACATCACATAATACCTCATCCTTAAAGGGCTAGAAGCTGTATGACATTCGGCACTGCTGGCTGACACAAAGATCTCATCCCTAGTGAAGGCACCCGATGTTGTATGGTTGCGGGTGTGGTGTTGCAACAATCCCAACTGTTTGACGACCTCTGCTGAGATGGGGTTCTTCTGGCTTCTGCTATCAACAATAAAATGCAACGGGGTCCCCTTCACCCACATCCATGAATGAAAAAGGCACTCCCGCTCTTCAAGATCTGCTAGTTTTTCTAGTTGAATTGTTGCGGTCGCGACAATAGCAGTGGGGTTTGTGTCGATGATCTGTCTTCTCCCATTATTTTATGAATCATATTCTGAATCAGGGTTCAACTCCTTTTCTTTGATCTCGTCCACCAATGATTGTTTTGAGTGAATTTCATGAGTGTTTTTCTAGGGAATTTTTTGGAAATCGCACCACTTTCCAGTGTCCTTCTTCGTCTTTCTGTTACCCTTCTTTTCCTGTGGCTTGGACTGGTTTTATGGAGGTTGGTTGTTAGGGATGTCTTTACCATACTTTGGTTGTTGTGAATTTGCAGACCCTAACTCCCGTTTGTTCTAGTGCCTAAATTTATGCTCGATTTTGACAACATATCGATAGGAAGATCCAAGTGATGAGATGTCTAGAAAATCTATTTCGGTTTGGATGTACTTATGGAGAGCCTCATGATATTTCAGAACCAGATGCCATTGAGAGTCTTTGATACCCAGCTTGGTGTGAAGGTATGGAAAGTATTTGTGAACTTCGACACTATTTTTCCCTTTTCTTGTCGCAGTGTGGTCCATTTCATGTACTGGTCGTCATAATTACCAACAGGGTAATATTGTTCCTTGACCGCATCCACAAAAAAATCCCAAGTGGGCTCAACCCCATATATTCCAGACTCCTCTGTGGAAATTTTCTCCCAGTAAGTTTCCCACCAATGTTTGAAATGGGGGATAGCCTTAATGAGTGCGAAGGTGATCTTTTTCCTGTCGAAATAATTATGAACAGAGAAATAACCTTCTAGCAGATTTAACCATTTTTCTAGGGCATCTGCATCTATCTGAACTTCAAATACGGGGATATCAAAATTAACTTGTAACTTGAAAAGAGAGGTTTCTCCAAAGTGGCATCTTGATGAAGAAGTGCCTGCTATTATCGGTAGGCATTGAAGGATGTGGGAAAAATTCTCCATCATTTCGTCCCTCTATCGCGTGAGAGCTTGCTCAAGCAACAGATTAATAGGATATTCTGCTCTGTCGTCTTTCTTTTCTTCCGCCATGGAAGGTTTTTTGGGCGTGTGAGAGCGATTTTCCTTTAGAGAGACAAGCTGGAGACCCAAATTCTATACTTGGACCTCATCGGGGACATGCACTGAAAAATGATCAAGAGAAACCTGCTCTCATACCACTGATCCAGATTATTTTCGGCACGAAATGAGAGCAGAGATATAATAAAGAAATGTAAAAAGATATATAATATATCCAATAATATAATAGAGATATATTAGAGACATAACCATAAACACAGAGATACGGTAATACACAATTTCTATTAATGAGCGAAATGTCCAAAATTGTAGAAATACAAAGTGAAAGACTCTCTAGAATGGTGGCAACTTATCTCTGAGAAGAGATGTGACGGCTACGGTCATTCGCAAGAAGATGATTGTTACAATGAGGCTCCAAAGGCCCTTTTAACATAAATAAAATCCAAAACCCTAACCCCGGAAGATGAAAAGCCAACAGTTTTGTGGACCTCGTTTTGGGTAGTTTGTTGTATCAACTTCCTGGGGGTGTAACTTTGGCATACGATCTCCGTTTGGGGCGCACGATAGCTCATTTGAAAGGTATCGACAAGGAGATTAATTTTGAGGGATTAATTAGAGCCTTTGGCACCAATTGAGGTGACCTATAATGAAAAAAATGTCATTTAGGCCCTCAAAATGGCCCCAGAAGTTTAGGACCCGAAAAACTGCTAAAAATAGTAAATTGCCAACAAACTAGTTTGAGCCAGTTGGAATAGGTGGGTGGCCACCAATATCCACATGGATAAACAAATATCCTAAATGTAGTGTCCTTATTTCTAGGGATGATTAATGATAAAAAATATGAGGACCTATAGGTTAAGGTAACCAAGGATGAACTTAGAACAATTTTGCATTCCTTCAAAAAAGAAAAGAGTTTGGGTTTAGATGGATGGACAATGGAATTTTACTTGGGCTTCTATGTTTTTCTAGATGATGAGCCGATGAAGGAAATAGAGGATTCAAGAAAATGAAGGTTCAAAGTATTGGGGAATATAAATACTACATTCATAGCTCTTATCCCTAAGAAAAATAATCATGGAATTTGGGATAATTATATGCCCATCTCTTTGTGCAACTCAGTGTATAAAATTGTCTTAAAGAAATTGGCCAATAGCTTAAAAAATATACAAGTTTAGAAAGCAATATTGGAAGAATGGTTTGATTTGTTGCATAATATACAAAATCCATGATGCAATGGGAATAACTCAAGAAGGATTACATACAATACAGGTTCAAAATATGCCAACTATGGTGATGAAACTAGACTTCACAATTTTTTTGATGATGAAGTGAATTGGTTGTATCTAAGACTTTTGTTGATGCATATATGAATGATAAATCAAGTCATTAATAGATTATGGGGTGTCTATCATCTACCAATTTTGTTGCATTGATAAATGGTTCAACTTCAAAGTTCTTCTATGCTACAAGGGGCTTGAGGTAGGGTTATCCAATGTTCCATTTCTCTTCCTATTCTTAGCTGAAGGGTTAAGTAGAATGATAACATCTTGTAAGAGATAAGGATCTCTATGAAGTATCAAAATGGGAAACTCAATAAATTTATTGCATTTATTATTTGGAGATGGTGTCATCTTGTTTGGAAAAGGATCAATAAGGGGAGCTATAAAGTTTAAGGAAATTATAGGATTGCACATTGGAGAAAAAGGATGGAGGTAACCATTCATAAATCCTCTATTTTATTTAGTGGTATGAGAGAATATATAGAAAGATAGTGTAAGTAGATTCTATCATTTTCATCTTGTCCCTTTGATAAAGGGTTAAAGTTCTTAGGTTTGTATCCAAAGTCTAATGACTATATGTTTAGAGACTCAAGGTGGCTATATGAAAAAAAAGAAGGCAGGGTGAAAAAATGGTGTTATAGGTGGTTATCCAGAGGAGGAAGGTTGACACTGGTAAAATATGTTTTGGAGGGAATACTTATGTATTGGTTATCCCTACCACATATTTCCAAAGACACATTGGAAAATATTAGAAAAAATTGCTTTAGCTTCTTGTGGACAAGATAAAGAGAGAAGGAATGAATTCCTTTTGTTAAGTGGAAAAAACTTGAAAAACCAAAATAGGATAAACGATGGGGCCACATGAATTTTCATTTGTTTGGTTAGGCATTAGCAACAAAACATTTTGTGGATAATGATGAATAATGAAGGCTTGTGGTGAAAAATAACGAAAAAAAAATATAGCACCAATGTCTATAGTTAATTGGATCATGAAAGAAAGGAAGGAATATGGAGGGACTTATGTGGTATGTAATGCATTAGTGAAAGCTTTCCTTTTGGCAGGTAAATGGTTGGTAAGGAAGATTGACATAGGAAGTAATAAAAAAATAGGGAAATATCCCTAAATGGGGTGTTAAGATAATTATAGACTATTAAATCCTTTAAAAATGCTCTTCATTCAATTAAGTTTTTTAGTTTAGTAGATAAAATAGAACAAGACATTACTTCTATTTGGCATAAAGGTTGGAAATCATATACATAGTTAGGTCTTCATGTAGATTTAGCAAAAGAGTTGTAGTAGTATACTTTCACTCTTAAGCATGGTGCCATAAAATCAAAAGATGAAAAATATGTGATAATATGGTAATAAAACAAAGCATTTGGGATGTGTACAACTAAAGTAGGATATGGGGTAAGGGTGGAAGGAAATGAGGAAGGAGATAAGAGATGACAATGAAAGGTTATTTGGAAGCTGAGTATTGCTTTAAAAATCAAATATTTTTATAGCTAACATTGTCAAGTAAAGTTTCAACTTGGGATACTACAAGAAGAGATCATGGGAAGGTCATGGGAGGTGTATGCTCCAGAAAAATGATGAGGAGTCAATACATAATTTATTATTGTGTTGTCAAGTTTTAAAAGAATTTTGGGGAGAGGCCATAAAAATAACTAATAGTAATGGGAAGTGGGAAGGAGAGTCCATTTCCTATTGTTTTAAAAGTTGGTGCATGGATAGGATAGTCTCATATCACAAGATTCTTCTCTATTGCATGGGCCCTCTGGCTAGCTAGGAGTGATATGATATTGCAAGGGAAAGAATTATTACCAATTTAGGTAAGACATCAGGTAAGATATACATATGAGGGAATATGGAAGTTAATGAAGATAAATTGTCCTAGAATTTTAAAATTTCTGGATATTGATTACTCAAAATCCTAGGGGTAATTTAACAGAGAAAGTCAAGGAACTCTAAGTATTTGTGGATTTGGTGGCATTCTTTTCCTATCTACTAATAATCACAACTCCTTCAAATCAACCTTTGTACAAGGTTCAAATAATAGAGATGATATGTGTGCTTTGTGGGTTCTTTTAAAATTGCACTAGACAAAGGAATATCAAGTATTTAGATATTGAGAGACTCAAATTTATTAATAAATTGGGAAAATGACATCAATGATCTAGATAATTTAATTATTTCCCTTATAATGGAAAAAGTTAGAGAGGAAAGGAACATGTTCGAAGGGGTCTCATTTCAACATGTATACAGAGAGCTTTATGAGACATCGAATATGCTATCAAAAGAAGCTCTCATCCTTCAAGAGGGAGAGATGGTGATAATCAAAACAAGTGAGAGGGGTACTCTTCTTGAAGAGATACAATCCCTCTATTAAGAAGCAACGTTCTATGTCTCTTGATTTTATAAGAGAATCGAATCTGGGCAATAGGTCTCAAGCTCTTTCTACCTTTTCTATGTTTTGAAGTTTGGCACTTGTAGTCGTGATATATTTGGAAGATCTAATAATGAAATGCTTATGGCAATGGAGAGAGTCCAATTTAGAGGTTTAAAGCTCTTTTTGTTATTTTGTTGAATGGAATATGTAACCAAATTATATTTGGACATTGTATCAATAATTCTTACCTACTAGTAGCTAGAGTCTATGGTTATGGTCTATGCTACTACAACTCTAAGAAAAATTAAACCTTCAAAGTGAAAAAAAAAGATAACATACCGCGACAAACTTAAACTTTGAGCAAAACCTAAACTCCAAATAATACTAACCTCGATCCATCTCACCCGTCATATCTATCAAGCATCACAAGGATCAAATACTTCTAAATAAAAACTTATTCAAATATAAAAAAAAACTTGAAAAAAATCATACACTTTTAAAAATTTAATCCCTCTTAAAATTTAATAAATATTAAAATAAAATAAAATAAATATTACAATATGTTATTTTTTATAATAAAAAAATTTAACCCACAAATATAATACTCGTTTACTTGTTGATAATACTCCAACCTATAAAATACACCTCTAGTATAAAAACTATTTTAACATTCCAAGTAAATTAACTACAAAGAAAACTACTTTTAACATACAAGTTAAAAACTTGTTAAGTTGTATTTTTATTTCTATTATTATATTAGAATTGCTGAGAATAACTCAACTTCCCTCCCAAAAAACATAAAGAATTTCTTGGCTTTTTCAAGAATCAACTTGGTACAGAAACACAATAAGGAATCAACATCATAAGAAAGAAGATAAGAAGATCAGGGTTGTTGTTTTTCTAATATAACTATGTTTCAGTTCATATATTTGGGTTTAATTTTCCTTCTTGTTTTATAAAAATCCCATCCAGAGAAATTAGGTTCAACCCAAAACAAGAATAAATGCAACTTTGAATACTATAGCATAGCCAAACTGGCATCTGAAAATTAAATTTGCAGATAATGATTAAGCAATGGAAAATCAATTCTAATATTTTTTTGTACTATGAAAGATCACAACAATAATAGAAAGTGTTCAACAGGTACCTGGTAATATGAAGATTACGGGAAAAACCAACAAAATGGGCAATTGTCTTTGATCCATGCCCTCGTTCTTTAGCCGCAGAGCACTGGTATATGGATTTAGAATATATTTTGAAGGTGTGAATCCTTTATATGCAATTTTACAGACATAAATTTTGAAGGTGTAAATCCTTTCAAAATTAGAATGGAGTTGTCGTTTACTAATGTAGCCAATGAGGTTTTCATGGGAATGTTTTGGATAGTTGTATCACATTTGTAGTTGCCAGCGTTTGCAATTGCCAACAAGATATGTAGTCAACACTTCTTTTTCATCTTGAGAGATTGCATCTTGGCTTCTACAAGCATCCACCATGTAAATTCAATATCTACAGTAAATATTTCTTCTATTGAAACACTAATTAAATCTCAAGGGGTATTAATATTTATATCAAAGATTCTAGGGAACCATTTAATGTTATCTCATGAGAAAAAATATTTCAATATCTACAGTAAATATTTCTTCTATTGAAACACTAATTAAATCTCAAGGGGTATTAATATTTATATCAAAGATTCTAGGGAACCATTTAATGTTATCTCATGAGAAAAAATATTTTACCAATACAATGTAATATAATTACCAAAATAAATTTTCATTTGTTTAGAAAAAATATTTTTGCAATGTGGAACCCTCTCATCTCGCAGTAAATGGAAAACATCACTGTTGCATGTAATCTTTACTTAAAAAAAAAAGGCAGTCAAGTAGTCGGCTTATTTGCCACAAATGTACTTTCCAACAAAAGATATAATCAATTATATCAAAACCTCATGGTTTCTAGCATTATTTCATTCACATTTGGCCTCTCACACATTGCAACCTATGCGCATGCATCTACACAGGTGGATGCGTGTTGTCCCATGGAGAAAGGCATCTACAATTACTTGTCCAAAATGATAGGCAAAAAGAAATGGATTTGCAACTTCTTCATGGTGCAACTTCTAATTGATCTAAGTTTTTTCTGTTATTTTTTTTTTTTATCTAATTGAAGAATCATCTTATGTGTTTCGTAGAGAGCATGTACTAAGGAAAGGGGGAAGACATACATGGCAGTATGAGTGCCTTGGAGAACAATAGATTGGTAAGAGCGGGAGATGTTTCTCCTAATCTTACAAATGCATTCAGGTCCTGAGTATGTCATCCCTCCATGTTTCCCATATCTTGTCTTTCTTTGTACATGAGTTATGAGATGGTAAGCTTCAATTTTCTCATATATGAAACAGAGCAAGTCTTAGAAGGGTATTAAAGGTCAGTTCTTCCTTTCCATATTGAGGAAATAAATAAAGTAGAGGTTGGATGAGAACATAATAAGGTATGGGAAGGGATCAACTTTTGTATTGGAAGAAGGTATGGGAAGTGACCAGTATGCTTTTTGAGAACCCATCTCTGAGCACCAAGAACCAAGAGTGACTGAATATTTATTAAAGAAATAACACGTTCTTTCAATCCAAGAAGTTTAATTGTTATTGTACTATATCTATAACCTTCGATCATTTGTTCATAAATCCATCACAGTTATTTCACATATCATTTGTGCATCCAACCATCACAACTATTTCACATACTTAGCCTGCATAATAAATAAAGAAAAACGAGTTTAAAATATTTTAAATTACTTCACACTTGGCAATGCAATATAATAAAAAATGTATAATGTATCAATTTTGCAATATAAGAAAATAAAAGATGCATTGTGAGTCATCAACTTTATTCACAAGAATGTATTATCGTGAGAGGCGAGCTACCAACTTTCTTTTGTAATATTCAACCATTCTGTCGGGGATCAAGTCTTGTTTTCGCATATGCTTCAATCTTATGCAATTCTTGTATTCAAGACAATGTTCCATTAACCATTTTTATCACATAAACACTAAATCTATTATAAAAATCCAAAACCATTCATTTTTGCACCGTCGAAAATAGGAAGTAATAAAACCATTCATTTTTGCACTGTTGAAAATAGGAAGTAATGCAAGCAAATGATAAGGTTAACTTGCTTGGATCCATTTCACTTGTTTCGTCCTACCAATTATGATATCATAATTCTTTAATATAGGGAACACAACTTGATATCTTTCAACGAAAGTACTATATGCAATTGTTACACATTATTTTCGTCACCCTTATGACCGTTAATGATGTAAACCTATCTATTGCCTTCAAAGGGGTCAGTGGCTTGAATTCCTGAAGAAACAAGGGAGAAGAACTTTCCCTGAGAGAAGAAGTTATATTTTCCTTTGTAAAAACCCTATTAAGGAGGATTTCCGCAGGCTTCTCTATATACTAGGTGCGGAAATTCCTAATTTCCACAGGTTGCATTATAGCTAGGTTGCGGAGTTTCCGCAGGCTACACTATAGCTAGGGTGGGGCAGCCTTCGTACGTGGGAAAAAATGATCATTTTATCGATGCTTCTAGAAGGAGAAGCTTCTATGGTGAGGCGGCCTCCGAACGGTTTGGATATTACTCGCTTTCATGATTTAGTGGGATCATCCTAACCTCCTCACCTTATCCTCTTCAACTTATAAAAGGAGAGGAGATCTCATGGAGAAGGTTGGTTGAATTTAGATTGAGATTGTTAGCTTGTTTAGATTGGCTTTGAGCTTTGCTTTGTCAAGATAGATTGTGAGTAGCTATCAGATCCATGGTCTCAGAATCCTTAGAGCAAGAAGTGTGTGGGAAGCAAGGAATCGTTGGAAGGAACCTTACGACATCAAGGCATCCGGTTGTAATCTCTCTTCCTATTGTTAATATAATACAGTGGCATGCTTCTTTCCCATAGAATTATCTTTATTTTATTGCATAATTCCTTGATCATATGCATAGGTTGTCATTGAATATATTCTCTCTGCTTTCACTTTGGTTGGTTTGTGTCTCACTGCAAGATCAATATCACAAGAGCACCATAGCGAAGCAGGGACAACAAAGACATAAGGAAGCGATATTCAAAGGTAGGTCACTCATCCTTTCTTTGATGATAGATTCGATGATTAGAGCCTAGGGAAATCACCATGTCCTGTCTTGTTTTGTTCTAGATCCAGGTGGATCTAGGGAGATTAGTTTATGCCCGCATTTACCAATTTATCCTACAACAACAATGTCAACCTGCAGAAATGGTATACAACATCTCTCCAATTTCAATTCGGATCATAATATAATATAAGGTCAAATTGCAAACAAAATATAAAGATGTTGTACCACACTGAATTGACCTAAAAGGAAAGGCCCATCATCAAACTTTCCTAGAGCATTTTCCAAATAATCAAGAGCAGGCACTGTCATTATGGGAAGTGCATCTATATTATTAATCCAGAATCTTCATAATCTGTTGAAGATAAGCAATCTTATTAAAATGTAAGAGATGGTTGTTTGAAACATTGTTTTTACTAGCTTCTTGTGCAGCCTCTGGCTTGGGCTTGGTCAAAGCGTTGAATACATAAAAATCAAGATTATGATCATTACCACTATTTGAGAGTGTACGACAAACTCATTTGCAAATATTTCTTTGCAAACTCAGGGTTTCATTTAAAATTGTGAAATATTCACCTATTTGTTGTGGAATGGTGTAGGCACAATTTGGTTCCCATCACCCAGCTTGAATGGTTGTTGAAGAAGTCGAGATCGACGAGGACAATTTCAGGCCCCTTGACTCGACGAAGCAACAAATTCAAGCCCCTTGACTGCACAAAGCAACAAATTCAAGCCCCCTGACCGGATGAAGCAACAAATTCATTCTGAGCCTTGGCATCCAGCAAGAGAGTCCGAGCAATGACTTCAAGAGCGAGTGCATTGAAGGTATGAAAGTTGTCCAAGCGACCACTTCAAGAGCGACTACATTGAAGCTATGAAAGTTTCAATGATAGTTTCATTCATTCTCAGCCTTGGCATCCAACAAGAGAGTCCGAGCGACCACTTCAAGAGCGATTGCACTTCAGGAGTAACTGCATTGAAGGTATGAAAGTTTTAATGAAAGTTTCATTCAAGATTATGATCAATACCATTGAGAGTGTATGAAAAACAATTCATTTGCAAAGCTTTCTCTGCAAACTTGGGGTTTCATTTACGTTTTCTAAATCTGCCAAGTTCTCGAGCTCTGATTTATGTGTCTGTGAGGGCGTGCAGATGTCCATGACCAACCATCTCCTAGCCATCTGGTTAATATGGAATAATACGTGAGCCATCTGGTTAAGATGAAATAGTACGTCAGGGCAGCAGATGTCCATGACCAGCCATCTCCAAGCCATCTGGTTAAGATGGAATAGTACGTGGCTCTTTCCAAAATTTTCAAATTATTATTTTTTAAATCAATTTTCAACTTTGACAAATGTGTAAATAAAAACTGTATACACCAGGAACAATTAAGTTCCATCAAAATTGTTAAACCAATCAAATAATCAAATTTATGAATTTAAAATATTTCATAAATATTTTTGGTTTTCGTTAAAAAAAAAATTTAATGTGTATTTATCAAACACAACGAAATAATTTTAAAACACTATAAAATAGACCACTTAATGTAGCACCCGTTCATAGCGGTCAACTCTCGTTGACCGCGAAGCAATTGCTATAGTCCTTAGCCGAAGGGACTATTAAAGCAATAGCTTACCAAATATCTTCTATTTCATAAATTTCATTTCACCTTTAAATCAAATCAAATCAAAGAAAATGAAAGTATTCAAGTTGATTAAAAATCTCTAAATCACTTTCATTAAACACTAAATCTATTATAAAAATCCAAAACCATTCATTTTTGCACCATCGAAAATAGGAAGTAATAAAACCATTCATTTTTGCATTGTTGAAAATAGGAAGTAATGCATTTTCACATCTTAGAATAACGAGATTATGGAGAGTGCCGGAGCAATGCGGCCGCGGCTAGGGTCTAAACCCTAGCCGCCCTCGGCCTGGTTTTGTCTGGAGGGACGCGCAGCAACGGAGGAAGTCCACGGTTGGCGTAGCAGTGCGACCTTGCTCACGATCTGGAGTCCAAGGCCGGAGTAGCAGTGCGGTCTTGCACGCGTTCTGGATAGCAGGGGCGTGGCGCCGTGTGGAGCAGCGACCAGGAGAACTCAGGGCTGCGGTTCCCTCTTGCATACAGGTTTGGCATGCGTTTTGCCTCTGCGCTGGAGGTCGCCGCCTACTCTAATGGCCCCAGTCCCATCTGTCGTGATGGAAAAAGACTCTTTGGAAGATTTCAAATCGTTAGTACGCTCAGCAGGTCCTAAACCCAAGCCTTCTCTCTCGTCCAAGTTTGTGAAGAAGACGGAGGAGATCCCTTCTCTGGAGCTTGATCCAGAGGAACCTTGCAAGCTTTCCCTCCTCCTAGCAGAGAATGCCATCATCGGTAAGTTTACGGGGCTATGGCCAAGCCCCAAAGAAGTGGAGGCATGGATGGATGAACGATGGAAGACGTTGATTCAGGGAAAAGTTACTTTGTACGCAGTAGGCAGGGGATTTTTTATTTTCAGCTTCACGAGGAAAGCGGACCGAGA
>JASDQU010011150.1:210976-226349 GCA_032191745.1 Picea mariana | reverse complement strand
CAGAGATTGAGGACCTACCACCATCTATGCAGCCTCATGTAGTGGGGGCACCACGGACGTGAGTCCGGTTGTTTCGGCGTTTAGCCAATGCTGTGGACTAGTATAACAGGGCCCACAGGCCCTGACTTTAGCTAGACATTTTTACGTGCCACGAGCACTACTTGTATATATTTTTTGAGGGCATAAGCCCTATGAATCATTATCAGTTATATTTTTGAGGTGCTTACGCCCATCTATGTACTCTGGTTACTTTATGATATCAGATATGGTTTCTTGTCTTTTGTGTCTTATGGATCATGTGTAAAAAATGTATTTGCATGTTTATGTTAATGTTCTTTCATACGTGTGCAAGATGCCAATCTAAAATTTGATTAGCTAGAGTATCTGTAACTTGGTTTAATCTCCTAGGAACATGAAAATATGTAATATAATCAAATTTTCACTCTAAGAGATGTACCCTAAGGAATTGTTGGTGTAAAGTTGGATCATGAACCTGGTACACTCTGTTTAACTGAGACACAAGTAGTTGAGCATTGAGATAGACCCAGAGATGAGAGATACCCAATGAAAAAGTTTCATGAAGCAACTCAATAATCGTGCTATACTCGACAACATTATTTGTGGTGTCACCTAAGCATATACCTTCGAAAGATAATAACTAGCCTTGAGGTGTAAAGATTAACCAAGCTAAAAAGGCAAGCCTCCGAGTGTGCTAACTAGCACCATCTGCATACCCAATGAACACCTTGGAATCACTTGACATCTGCCACAGTGACGAAAGATAGTATCAATGACATGTCCATAATACTAAAAGAAACTAAAAAGTAATAGTACAAAGACTATACATATGTTACAAAAAGTTACCCACAGTGACCTGCCTATGAGTAATACTTCTTGAGGTAGAGCCCATTTCTAGGCTCTGCCAAAGCGTTCCCTTAAAAATCAACCAGACAATAAGTGCCCTTTTTTAAAACCTCTTTTATGATGAAAGGTCTGAACCACAGGGGGTCCTTATTTTGGTCATAGACCAGGACAAGTTCACCTTCAGAGAAAATCCGAGGACGAATGGACCTATCATACTGACACTTGACCTTATGTTTATGAGCCTTGTTGGCCAGGGCCACATCACGACACTGCTCATTGAGCTACTCAAGGTATACTAACCGTTCTTCAAGTGGAGAAGTGTCCGGCAATAATTGTAATGCCAACTTTAGAGACGGGAATTGACATTCGATGGGCAAGACCGCCTCTAGCCCATAAATGAGTTGAAAAGGTGAGAAATTGGTTGCAGTCTTAATAGATGTTTGGTAAGCCCATAATGCCGAGTATAACATCAAATGCCAATTTGACCTGGCTGAGTTGATAGTTCGTTGTAGAATGGTCTTAAGAGTTTTGTTTATAGCTTCCACCTACCCATTTTCTTGGGGATAGTAGAATGACGAATGTTCCTGCCATAACCCAAGCTTTGATGTTAACTCGGTCATCATCTGGTTCTGAAAGTGACTGCCATGGTCAGTGACAATCTCTCTTGGGACGGGGAACCTTGCTATTATCTGATTGAATAAAAATAGAGTTGCAGTCTCTCCATCATCCTTAAACGTTGGCATAGCTTCAACCCACTTTGTGAAGTAGTCTACAGTTACGATGATATAGCGGTGCCCCCTTGCTGAAGGGGGGTTACATGCAGTGTAATCAATCCCCCACTTGGTGAAGGGACCAACTGTGATGACAAGAAACATGGGAGAGGGATGTGCCCTCATCTTTCGAGAGAAGATCTAGCACGGATGGCACTTCTGGACTGAGTCGATACAATCCTTGGTAAGTGTCGGCCAGAAGTAACCTGCTCGTAGAATATTTTGTGTTGTTTCCAACCTAGAAAAATGACCGCCACAGGCTCTAGTATGGCAATCTTTAAGCATGATAACCGCTTCTTCGTGAGTGAGACATCAGCGTAGGATGCAGTCTACACCTCTCCGATACAATGTATCATCGAGTATGAGATAATTCTTAGCCTGATGGCGTATGCATCAACGCTCATCACGAGGAGTAGTAGTGGGGCACTTCAAAGTTTGGAGATAGATAAGTATATCTCCATACCAGGGATCTGAAGAGGTGATAAAAAACATATCTCCTCTAATAGGTGACTCTTCGGGTACAAGATCACCTGACTCAACCGAAAGTTCCAAAATAAGTTCTGCGAAGACCAGTGACTTTTTGAACTTCGCTAAAATGAAACCCAAGTCAAACTCCTGGAGGATGACTATCCATCTACTGATTTCTCTGCCTATTACCTGTCATGTCAACATGTACTGAAATGGATTCACGACAACAATAATGGTGGTCTTACGAAACATAACATAATGAATGAACCACTGAACAACATGAACTGCTGCCAACACAAGTTTTTCGATATGAGAATAATTGAGTTCCAGTCCTACGAGGCCTCGTCTTAGGTAATAGATGACATATTCTGAGAACAAGTCAGCTTTCTAAACTAAAACCATGCCAACGGTTGATTCTGTTGCAGCCAGATATAATAAAAAATCTTTGTTATAGTTAGGTGGTCGGAGTAGAGGGGCAGTTGTGAGGGCATGTTTCAATGCGTCGAAAGAACACTGAGCAGCATCATTCCAGTAAAAGGTAACATCTTTCTTCAGTAAGCGCATAAAGCCCTTGGTGATCTCAGCATAGTTGGCGATGAAGCATCATAAAAATTTCACCTTGCCTTGAAGACTCTAAAGTTGAAGGATTGTGTGTGGGGGGGGCAACTGAATTATTGCCTCCACCTTGAGAGGATCGACCATGATCCATTTTGTCGACACTATGAAACCTAATAATCATACCGACGTTACGCAGAAGCTGCACTTGTTTGGATTCAAGTGAATCTGAAAGTAGCAATCACGTTCGAAGATAAGTCAAAGGTGTGTGAGATGATCTGTTCACTTACGAGATCATGATGCTAAATCATCTAGATAGGCCTCAACTATATGCTTGAGGTCATGGAAAGCAAAAGACATGGCCCGCTAAAAGGTGGCTCCAGCATTTTTGAGACCAAAAGGCATCTTATGATACGCAAATGTACCCCATGGACATATGAATGTCGTTTTGTGTTGGTCTTCGGGTTTGATTTGTATTTGATTATATCCCGAAAAACTGTCCATGAAAGAAAAGGCTTCGCAACCCACACATTCATCAATGATCTGGTCGATGAACGGTGTGGGAAAATTATCTTTGAGACATGCCTTATTCAAATCACGGAAGTCGGTACATACATGAATCATGCCTTGTTTTTTATTGACCAACACGAGGTTTGACACCCATTGGGTCAAATGGATAGGATAGATAAACCCGACTTTTAGCAATTTCTCAACCTCAACCTTAATGGCTGCTGCTCCTTTCTTAGGATTAACTGGATGAAGCTTCTACCAAATCGGCTTGGCATCAGGATACGTTGTGATTTCATGTTCAACTATTTTTGGATTGATACTTGGCATTTCCTCATAAGACCAAACAAAAACATCACGAAATTCTTTGAAAAGATCTGTGTAGATTTGAATCTCTTCGGGGGAGCAATCAGCTCCGACGAAGACATTCTCCATGACGCCATGGTTTTGGGAGATATTGATCGGTAAGGTCTCAGTGATAGTTGCCATATTACCCTCAGCATAAACCTCATGTGTAGCTAAGGGATTAATAGGACAAGACCGATCTCCTATCATAGTCACGGTGAATTCTCCCGCTTTAATTCGGCTTAACTCTGGGAGGAAGTATGATCTATGATGAAGATCTTCCCAAGGTTTATCTGTACTAGTCAGTGCTTCAATTATTGCTTCATCAGAGGGAAACACTAAATCTAATGAATCGGTGTGAGCGAGATAACCCTGAGTCCAAATAGGCTCTAGAAGTGGATCAAACTCTTGTGCAGGAGCTAGATCAGTGTGGGATGAACTTTGTTGGACTAAAGAGTACACTACTTCAGCTGCAAACAAGGGCATGAACATGCCCGGGTGCCCTGTCCCATCCATCGTGGCTGATGGGGAAGGAAGTATCCACAGATCGTCGAAGTAAGTCATCCAGAACGACGAAACTTAAAAAATCTCAACCTTGTGGTGATTGGATATAAACTTGATATCGCCTTGAGGGGGCGGGTAATCGAAGGTACCCATCAAAGATGGGCACAAACCAACCCCTACGTTGATGACACCTGGTTGAGGATTATCAATCATCGAGACCATGGATACCCCCAATGCAAGGTCAGGTCTGGAGAAAGACAATTGATCTATGGTCACTATTCGGCCCTCGTGTGGAAACAACAAGACCCAGAAAACTGTAGCAACCACAGCTTGCATGGCATAAGTCCAACTCCTTCCTAACAAGAGGTTATAGTCGAGGGGATCATTGACTACCTCTACTTCGACACACACGGTCTTGCCTCCTAACTGCACGGGGAAAGAAGGAATGATACCATGTGGTCAGAATGAATGATTGTCGAAAGTGGCGAGGAGAGTAGGTGATGGAGACAAAACAGGATGGACAATGGCCTTCCAACATGCCAATGACATAATGCATGTCGAGGTGCCCTCATCAACCATCGTGCGGAAGATATTCTGAGTAAAATTTTCCATGGGATAAGCCACTACTATCTAAAACACTACGTGGTAAGGTAGACGAGGTTTTAAGTCGGTTGTATCCAGCATGATTGTACTTGGATTACAAGTCTCGGTAGATCCTAAACCGGTTAACAAGGCTTTCCTCTAGGAAGGGCAGCGTTGGAGGACCTCCAAAGTGGACATCACACAAGGGGTTTGTGATAAATATTCCACCACAGAGTAGTTCTGGGAAGCCCTTGCGTTTGGGTTATGAGAATCTTTTTTGAATGCACCTTTGGGAATGCATGTCATTGTTTCACCCAACGTCTTCTCAATCTGTAGAGGAAGAGATGGGAGTTCAGCTTCTTTACCCTTCTTAGAAGTGCTTGGTTTACTATATTCATGCACTCTAGTCGATATAAAAGCATCACCCCTCACCATATATACGTTCATGGATGCGGGGTTGTTCACAGGCAGAGAGGGGTCTTAGTTGCCCCCTTCCGTGCTTGTAGAGGCTTGGGTTATATTTTGCCCATGTTGAAATGGATTGGTCAACACAGCAGGTTGTTGTTGTGTCAAAAACTTTTGGGCTTCTGCAAGCCGAGGACATAGATGGGTCAGGTGGTCTTCCAAGCACAAGTTGCATGGATACCCCGCCTTTTGTTTCTCATTTTTGTCCCCGCCGGCATTATCGGTAGGTTTTCTATACCCCTTACCCTTCTTTCATTGTTTTTTCTTTCCTTCAGGCTGCTGGGTGGCCTTTGGGTTAGTCAATTGTACTGTGTGTACCTCTGACATTTTGGTAGGGGGAGTAGCCAAAGTAGTAGTTTGGTTGGCCATTGTGTGTTGTATAGATAACTTCTACAACTACTTCGTCAATTGCTCAGCGGGCTTTGTTTATGATGAACCAACAATACCATCGGCATGTGGTCTATCTCTCTGTCTATTTTTATCCAGTATTGAGCATGGCACATCTAGAAAGATGTTGTATAATAGATGAGCTCAAATTGTTGAGCTCTCATGATGGCGTCTTCTTCGGAGAATACTCCTAACGTTACAATGTCTTTGGATAACTGCGGGACCAAAGACTTAAGGAACCACTCAAGCAAGAATGATGGTGGGACTGGCACCTTAATTAAACTCTTCCGATGTCTCCATTCTTGGATGTGATCAAAGATATGGTTCGTTGTCATCTATTTGAAATTGGCTAGCAGCTCTGTGCCAGCGTCATATCTCATAGGTAACTGGAAATGGTTTAGGAAATCCATTGCCAGCTCGTCGAAGGAAGAGTATCTTGAGTAATCGAGCTCAATGTACCATTTCGCGGCACTCCCAATGAGAGTACATTGAAACAATCGCAACTGTACAGAGTCATCTTTCAACGAGTTAGATGAGCACCAAAGATGGAAGGTAGTCACATGATCTCCTGGATCTTCGTTAGGCTTGGCTTCAAACTTTGGAATGTCTGAAGGCAACTTCGTCGGCATAGGAGGCCAACACGAATCGTGAAAAATAGGGTCATTCAAGAACCTTGTCAAATCTGGCAAGTGCAAAGTCGCCAGGAAAGGTAGTTTGGGTTGTTGGTGCTAACCTGGGAAAAAGGGGCCTGGAGTTTGACTGGCACCAGGTTGCCAGGAAAAGTTCAGCTGTTGGCCTGTATTTTGGTAAAAACCATGGCCCTGGCCAGCATATGGATTTTCCGTATATGGAGACATCATTGGGTGATTTCCTAAATAGGACATAGATGGTTGGGCATGCATTATATTCAAAGGACTCTGGGAAGGGTTGTCCCATGTTGGTCCCATGGGGATGGGCATAGTAGTTTGTCTGGAGATTCATTAATTGTGGAAATAATTACCCTAGACCGGCATTTTGGATGAGGGAACGGATCCCTGCCAAGAATTCCAAGGCCCTGATGCGGAAGAAGTTCCTAGGTTTTCCCCCTGTGCAGGAATAGTACCCTGCACAGGAATAGATTGTCCAAAACTGGGATTGCCCCCAATCGGGAAGATGGCTAACGAGAAGGTGTTGTTACCAAACGTTCTTATCAAAGAAAATGGTGTCGAACCTACCAGCATATTATGCGAAGGTGGTCCTTGACTCCCCGCTCCAAATAAGTTATGGTGTGTAGGTTGCCTAGCGGATTGCTGATATGAGCCACTAAGTGAAGGGGATGAAGGAGGGATATGACCTCCTCCGTAATGGAAAGCATTAAAAGAAGTAGGAGTTCCCCCCATGTGGCCTTGCAAGGGAGCACTAGAGCTCCCTACCCCCAGACCTGAAGTCTGTAAAGTGGATTAGGAAAGTACAGGACTTGTACCTGAACTAGGCATCCCATACGAGAACGAAGGGCCTATCGCACTTGGTGTGATAGGGTTTGTGGCCACTACCAAAGATGGGATTGGACCATTGTGCGACGTAGAGGCAGTCAAGACCATGGTGGCTCGAACCGGTGATGGTGGGTTAGGAGGTGAAAATGCTCCTATGGTGACAACCGTAGTGGGAATTGAAGAATTTTGAGAAGGAGTAACAACATTTGTTTCCATTGCTGTGTGCAACACTGTCTGGCACTCATAAAATTGAATTGGTATGATATAAGGTGCCAAGAAATCAATGGTTGGGGTTTCAACCGGGCCAAGAGCATTTTCTCCCAGGTCCAAAACGGTCGATTTCTCTAGATGTTGGTCGGGTACAATTGCTTGTGACCCGTTCGCTTCAAAAAACCCTTGTTGGTCTAGCTTTTTCCTTAATGGTGGTGGGGGTGGCTCCAGTGTAACCGGCGGCAGGCCAAGAAGCCTTCGTGATTGGCGGAGCTCATGATCCTCTATTGTGTGAGAAGATCAAAGACACTCTAGGGTAGTCTAAACATTTAAAAGTAACACACACTAAAAAGGTACCTATAGGATAAGACTGGCAAACACTAAATTACTTGGAAGAACAGTTACAACAACCAACACTAGAGCAACTTACCGGTGCAAGTGCAACTCGAAAACGGAAGCACCCTTCGAGTATACTCTGCAAAGCATGGCCCGATGTCTATCCTAGGTACCGCAGTATACCCCCGTTGTCACCTGTGTATGTCCCTAAAAAATATAGGCAACTAGGTTGCCAGCATGTGAACAGTCACCAGGCGGGTACAGTCGAAAGTCGGGTAGACCACAATGAGCAGGGTATCGAGCCCGAAACTTGTCAAGGGTATCGAAATCAAGTGGTATGGAAGACAAATGAGGACCTCGAATGGATTCAAGACCCATGAATCCCCATGGAAAATGCAATCGACGGAATCTCAAAACAAGCCCTTTATATGTGTTCTCCACTACGATTGGTCCATCTTTGGAGGGGTTATCTCCACTACCTTTCTGCACGGGACCTCGTGTTTATCCCCTATGCTAGAGGGGGGTCCCGGATAAATTTCATGATACTAGACTTAGACACTCCCTAAATCAGACTCCAATGTTTGAATTTGAATGGCCTTGAAGAGTTTCCTCTCCAACCTAATCCAAGGCCCTGGTCCTGAACTAGTTGGTTAACCCTACAAACATAAAAGTCTAATAAATTTTAGATTTAGCGTTAATTTTATGACTTGTTTTATGTCAAGGGGTATGACAATGAAACTGATGATGTGTAAAAGAGGAAAGCAAAAATGACTAAAAAGATGGAAACAAAAAACTTTTACATAATGCAAAATTTCAACAACTTTTCAATATATATATATATTTTTTAATTTTCTAAGATTTTGGATAGCAAACTCAAAAGGAATTTCACTTGATTACGAGCTACTTATGATCTAAGTAAACTGCAAAAACTTATGAAATAAATGACTTTTCCCTGGCTAATAATGCAAAGTCACACTTTTCAACCAAACAAGAAAATGAAAGAGATGTTTTTTTTTTTTTTTATTTAAATGTTGATAAAGCAAAAAGGAAAAATACCAACAAGTAAAAACCAAGAAAACAATTCTAGCCTAATTGTAGATTGCAAAGAATCACTTCAACAAATCACACACCAGCAACTTTTAAGAAATGACTCTCACACTTGTCTAAAAACCCTAAAAAAAAATTCTTGTTTATGACAGCTTTTTTTTTTTTTAAATGAGAAAAAGCAAGCTAAGGCTAAAATGAATCCTAAGCTACTGACTGCTAAGACAGAGATTCAAATACCTGAGTGGTATAACTCTCATCAAGGGAAAGGATGATTGCCTTACCCTCAAAAAAAATTATACTGCCCAAGCACGCTACTGATAATCCAACAGCAAGCGTGTGAACGCGAGCTATATAGAGCCAGAGGGCATGTACACACGGGCTGACCTTGTACAGGCCACGTGTATCTCTAAACTCTAAGAAAAAATAAAAACAGACAATCCAAACCAGGAAGAGACCACTGATATTGATAACCAGAATCTCCTGAAGGCTTGGACACTCTCTTTAACAGAAAAAGCAAAAAATGTAAGAAATTTTTTTTGTAAAACAAACCAATCTGAGACAAGACTACAAAATATCAAGACTTAGAAAGAATTCCAGAAAACCATTGAGAATCACTGATTCTGATAGGGAAGAGGATGACTGCCTCCACAATTCTCTGGAATCTACATGCTACTGCTACTTCTTCAGCTAGCATTCACACGCGGTCTGTAAGAGAGTAGGGTGCGAGTACATGCATGCAGACCTTATGCAGGCTGCATGTATCTCTGTGGGTCCCGAAAAAACATAGTCAAGCAAATAACAGAGACATCTGGTATAGGAAACCAGAATCTCTACTAGCTCAGACTTTGTAGAAACTAAAAAAAAAAACAGGCAAGAAAACCAGTCTTTTTAACTACCCAAAGACAAATAAAATTCCTAGGAACCCTAGAGAGTTCCCTAGTATGGTCTCCAATTCTGTTGTGAGGGAAATCCCCTTATGGACTAGCAAATAGGGTTATCTTATTCATGCAGCTATGACCGAAAGAAATCTACTTTCTACCTTTGTCCCCAAACTTAAACCTCATTCATTTTCAGCAAATACATGGTCTAGACCAACATACCTTGTTCCAGATGGTTGATGTCGATCCTTCCTCCTACTTGATCACTTGTTAGCAATCCTCCTTTCAAATCTGACCTATATGCAAAACAAGAAACAAACTACACATGCATTTTACCTATAGACTAATGGGTTAGAGATTCAAACATATGTTTACTGTATTATGAATAACTCATAAAGTGGGACGGGAAAAGCATTTATTTATTACTTTAAATGAATCGACTTACAAATGTCGAGACCAGACACCGCTCCGCGAATCCTGATCCTGGGATCCTATTCAAATGTCCTCCAACTTCTTTGCTTTGTATCTCTTCTTGCACAAGGATGGCTAAAGGGTTGGGACAATGGAAATATGAAATTGGGCAGAGTTTCTTTGCTATCTTTTTCCTCTTCCAAATGGGACCCCTAGCCCTTCTTTTATAGGTTAGAATAAGCTAGGTATTTGGGCGAACCCTTGGCCATGCATGGTTAGGAGTTTTAGTTAACTCACCCAAAGCTCTGTGTTTCATCGACAACTTTCCTTTTTTCATGCTTTTGTTGGTCCACAGGGGTTGTTTTAGGTTAGCTAGCATGTACACATGTGCAGTAATGGATTAGGGTGTGTGGGCCCTTATAAAAAAGGTTTTTTAAAGAGCTTGTTCAACAGTTCTTTGGCAAAGTGGGATATGAGATGGCCTGATGCTAGGTAAGCATGTATGGTGCAATTTAGGGTTATAGCATCCCCCACATGGGCTGCAAATAATTGACAACCTTTTCAGTAATTTCAAAAACCTTCGTTTGTATTCATCAATGGTCATGCTACCCAACTTGAGTTCGAAGAACTCCCTCATCTTTCTGTCATAGTATCTTTTAGTCAGATGTTTCCTCTCAAAATACCTCTTGAATTCCTTCCATGTGATATCTTTCTCTCTAACATACTACACCTACACATGTTGATCCCACCACATGGATGCTTTTCCTTTTAGTTGATACATCACAATTCTTCCTTCTGCATGAGAGGAATAATTCTGCAGTTGGAAATATTTCCTCATGCCAAGCAACCATGTTTCGACATCTTCCTCCTTCTTATGTTCTCCATCAAACATAGGAGGCTTAATCTTGTTCATCTCCCCTTTCAATTCATCCACTCCAGATCTTCGGTGTTTTCTGGTAGGGGATGGGCTTGAACTACTGTGTGCTTCCTTATCAGAATTATTTGGGGAGTGATGATGATTTATGCTACCACTCCTCGATCTTCTTTTTCTCTCATGGGTCCTGTGACTCCATGCTTTACTTATGTCACTCTCATTTTTCAATTTCCTTTCTATTATTTCCAGGTTCTTCAACATCATTAAGTTGAATTCACCTTGCCGATCCCTGACCCTCATGAGCTTTTGACTATCGGCTCAATGAGCCTGGGCATCTCTCTACAATCTTTCAATGATTTTCATCATATGCCCTTCCTTATTCATCTCTTTTCCTTGCCCATTATAGTTTGACCCTTCAACTCCCAAGTTGACATTCCCTCCTTCTCTTTCATTCTTTGAATTGGAGGCAATCCACACCTCTTCCATTTCTATACTCAGCGTTGATTCATGGTTGTCCTGACACTCATTGAACCCTGCACACATAATGTACAATCAACCGAATTTTGTTAGGCCTTAAGCCCTTAATAAAACTACAACATTCATAAACCAACGCGAATAAGAAAACAGTTCGACTTCACAAATTTTTCGAGTTTTGCTCGGCTCTGTAATTTTCGGGTGATAGCCCACATTTTCTTAGTCACCAACCCATGCGTCCATGGGCCGTGATCAAATGCTAACTGTTAGGTGCTACAAGGCTCTCCAAATGAAACTTCAGGTTTCAGGATTTCGGGGCTTTGGGGTTTCGGGTTTCGGGGTTTTAAGGCTTCGGGGTTTTGGTCCTGGAGGTTCTCGCACTCGCTTCCCTCTCCAACTCCCGACTCCTAAACTTCTCACCTCTGTCCCCCTAGGCCCACAACACAGTTGTCCCCAACCAAGGTAGTGACACATGGTGTCCTTAAGAAGGTCCACATCACTTCCGGCGACATCATGGGGCCCCCACTACTTTCATTTTTCATTTCAGAGTTTCGGGCATAAGGAGTTCGTGCATCCACACATCTCAAACTTTCATTTACTGAAATTCTAAAATTACAACCTATCATATACTTGATCCAACAGTCAAGTTCCTCTCCTACGATCTACGGTGTAGATCATTTCAGGATTTCAGGGTTTCGGGATTTTGGTAACTGGGAGTTCACAATGTAGCGACTCCAAATCTCTTGTCGCTTCAATCCCTGAATTTTGATATGGAAATTCATGTATGAGATCAAAGGCTATGAGCCTCCCCTGATATGACGTCTCATGGGATTTTGACACTTCTTCTTGGAAGTGCTCGACCATCCGATTCCACCCTTGTTAATCTCTTTCGCGATTCGGGACTTGGAGTGACCAAGAATTTGGCTTGTGCTCCAAGTTCACAATTCCTGAATTCATGAAATGATCCAATGGTTCAAACCAACCACGATCAATGACCCACATTTATTCTGGATCCTAGGGTGGCGAGTTTCTCCATCCACTAACCACCTTGCAACTTCTAGCCATCTTACAACCCTCACGATTTCGCAAGTTCTCCACAGAGAATTCTGACCGTCCAACTCTGCTTCTCAAGGACTTATGGCCAATGACTTGGTACCCTCCTTCTGATCCTTCATCTACTTGATCCAACACTTCTGGTGTGGATTTCTCTCTCTCCTTGTGGCCATATACCACATTGGCTATAGTTTTATAATACTGCTACACCTCCTTAGCTTTGCAACATGGTCAAGTAGCCCGTTGACAGTCAGAAACATTATGAGGTTTGAAATTAGTTCTTCAGACACAATTTCCTTCTCAAAACCTTGGTCCAAAGATCACTTATCCAACCCATCCAGGCTCAGCGTTGAAACTTGGCTCTGATACCATATTATAATGTCCCCCAACCATCATCCCACTGGCTGGGAAAATGCTACTGTGTGGAACAACACTTCTCTAACATATTATGCATTCTAATGAACTTAAAACGCTTAATTACAGTTAAACACAGAATTACTGCTAACATAAATAATCCATGTCATTAACAATAATTCATATGCATAATAGAATACATGATACATATATGACTCATAGGCATGCAAAACATAATATTAACCATAAGCTGATACTTATCTTTGAAAATGTCACGCACCACCAACTGTGTGTAGACCTTCCACCAACCTCCCAGCCTTAGACCGCGCTGCTCATCACTCTTAGCAGTAGGTCACCCCCGAGCTAGGACTAAGCTCCACTGGACAGGGAATCCTAGGCTAGGCAAGGTCAATGGGAAGACACACAGTTACAGAGGAAGGAATCTTTCCCAGGAACCACTTATGCCCACTGCCCACAGACTCTCCTTCCCCACATGCTTTTCCCACCCCAGGAGTATACACCTTCTCTGTCACCTAGACAGTCCTCCGGTTGCTAACCTCCCTTGCCTTGGGCTTCAGCAACAGACCAGACTGAAAATATCCAAGCTCTGTGGAAGCTACAGGGTTCCTTCCAGGAGCTCTCTCCTTCCTCCGCACACTCTCTCACCTGGAGAGAGTCACTCGCACACCTAACAACCTGCTTCTTCAACCACAACCACCTCTCTCCCTTGAGAGAGTGTTGCACACATGCTTGACAACATGCTTCTTCAGCTCCATTCTAGCACAAGGAGGACAACAGTAAGGCTCAACAAGGAACTAATTACGGTATCCAATCACACTCAACCAAGGGACTGCATGGCCACAATAGCCCACAGTTAAAACACACATGAAATAAACAATTACGGTATGCTCAGGTTCTCAGAAGACAGCAACCCAAGCAGTTAATCACGAACTTGGATTTGTAGTGTGGATAAACCCAGGTTCACATGACACACAGGTCGACTTTTCCATATCGACTGGTTCCTCAGATGTGTGTGGTTATGCAGAGGTCCAACGTAGAGGTAAAACAGGTATAGACTGAGGGTACGTTGGCTTCCCCGAAAAACATCATAGGATGGCCTCACGGTTTCGGGTTTCAGAGCCACATGAGGTATGTAAAGGTCGAATACAGAGGCCACAGGATTCATGGTTCAGACAGTCAACGGTCAAATGGAGGAGGAACCCCCGGACTCAGGTGGCGGATCGAGGAATGAAGGAAGAACACCCAACACGGCTTACTTCTCTAGTTTTAACTGCATGCGCCCAGGTCGACACCTGTCTCCCTAGGGCTTCATGTTTCCCATGTTGCACACATTCCCCTTACAGGAACTTAGGATAAAACATATACATTTTTACAGCTTTGGAATAATATTTAATTATTATTCCCAAGGACTTAAGTCATCAAGCTTAGCCCCTTTTCTAACCTTTTAGCCCCCTCTCCCTTACCCAGGTTTTTTGGAAGCTTAGTCCCCCATCACTCATTCATCATGGTTGGTCCACACGCAGAGATGTTTTTTTTGTATTAATATTGTGCATAATTACATGTACAAAAATCATGCTCCTAGCCCTCAACACTTAGGCTCCCTGGCCTAAATAACACATAATCCCACTAGCTTATATAAACTTGGCTCACCATCCTATAAAACAAAATTACAATTCATAATACAATTGGGGCACATCCTTGGGGTATTACAACTTCAAAGAGTTCTGTGATAAACATGGGATCAAAAGAGAGTACACAATTCCAAGGACTCCACAGCAAAATGGAGTTGTTGAGAGGCAGAATAGATCAGTACAACAAATGGAAAGATCAATTATGAATGAAAGGAACATACCTTAGACATATTGGGTAGAAGCAATTCATACAGCCGTTCATATCCTTAACAAAGCTCATCTCAGGCCACACAGTGACAAGACTCCTTATGAACTATGGTTTGGAAGACCTGCTTTAATCAAGCATTTTAAAGTCTTTGGGAGTAAATGTTATATCAAGAACAATGATGAAAATATTGGCAAATATGATGATAGGGATGATGAAGGTATCTTCTTGGGTTATGCTACATACAGTAAAGGGTACAGATGTTACAATAAGAGACTACATAAACTGGTTGATTGTATAGACATAAAAGTTGATGAAGAAATTCTAGTCAGAAATGTAAGCAGTGTTGAACCAAGCACAAAAGATATAGTTGAAGATGAAGATGAACAGGTCCGAGGATCAAAAATTGAAGAATTTGAATCAGATGAAGATACGAATACTTAGGCTGACACGAATCAGCAGAAAGAAGAAAAATCACCACTCAGAATTGTTAGAAAGAATCATCCTAAAAATCAGATAATTGGAGATATAAATAAAGGAGTTCAGATAAGAAGGAAATTGATTAAAGACTCGAAACAATCTCATGTTTCCTTTTTATCTATTACTAAACCTAAAAATTTTGATGAAGCTAGCCAACATGATGATTGGATTAGAGCAATGAATGAAGAGCTTGATCAGATTAAGAAGAACAATACTTGGGAGCTTGTCCCTAGACCTGAAGATAAGAATGTAATAGGTTCCAAATGGGTGTTCAAGAATCAAATGAATGAAAAAGGACAAGTTGTTAGAAATAAATCTAGATTGGTCTGTAAAGGGTATGCACAAGTTGAAGGTCGGGACTTTGATTTTTGCACCAGTGGCAAGATTGGAAGCCATCAGAATGTTTCTTGCTTATTCATGTCATAAGAACTTTAAAGTTTATCAGATGGATGTTAAGTCGGCATTTCTTAATGGAAATCT